>OU015494.1:213770796-213903296 GCA_907164885.2 Dolomedes plantarius
GCAGATGTTATAGGGAAATTATTAACTACAGAGTTCATGGAATTAACTTCCGGTTTGACTGCTGTAAAGACAAAACTTGGGTGGACTGTTATGGGAAAACAAGAAGAGATGTGTAGTAAAGACAATATGCTAACAGTACTTTCACTGCATGCCAGTAATATTAACCTTTAGCTTACGGGGCTTAACCGCGAGTGTTAGGCTTAACCGCATAGCAACCAACAACGAGTGGTTAATTTTCTACACTTTCTTCAGTACTTGCTGAATTTTTATTCCATTTTATAAGTGAAGAAATTTTCTCAACAATTTATTATTTGATATGATTTAGTGAGGATATCTGAATTGTGAACAGTAATACATACAGAGAGTGATGTAATCAACACTATATTTTAAATTTTCCCCCAACAATTTCTTATTTGTTGTATTGATAAAATATAGATATCTTAATTTTGAAAAATAGTACAGACAAAGAGGGATGCAATATTTAAAATCATTGATGTTGTGTTTCTCAGTTTTATCTAAAACTCTGTTCTGAGGTAGTGGAAATTCACATTTTTTTATCACGATGTTCTAGAATTAGCCTTATAGAAAATACCCCTTAACAACGTATATTTATGACTAGATAGTACCCGTCAAAACTTGACGGTAAAATACAAATCGTTATAAAAGTACTATTAAAAGTAATATTAAAAATACAATAATAAACAGAAATTAAAAACATTATCATTGTAATAGAATGCTTTACAAAAAATCACGTGAAATCCACATGTGTTGGCAATTTAGAAATATTCAATTAAATACTTTTAAAAATTTAAGAAAATTTTGCTGTTATGTTAGGTATTCGCTTTGAAAAGCACGCTACCGTACAGACAATTTTTAACATATCACTACGCATGCATCGAGTTTGCAAATTTACGAAAATACTAAATTTGACATTATTGTAATATCTGGTTAAAATACATATATTATATGGTTAAAATATAAATATATATATTAAGAAAATAATATAATGAAAAACTGTTTTACTGTAAAAAAAAATTCTCTGATTCAATTTTTCTTAAATTAATGACCATGAATGAATCACGGTGAATGAACAACTCACTCGTGTTTACATTTTCAAGTTCTGAGTATATAAAATGAATACTTGTTATTAATTTAAATGAAACACTATGATAACGTGAAACGTGGCGGAAAAGAGATAATTATCTAATGAATATAAAAATCACAACGAAAATACGTTACAATGAAAGAATATTTTATGCTGAGCACATTCCTAAACGGTGGCGACCGGTTTTTTAACTGTCATAACCGTTTATTACAGCCGTATAAATATCGAAATAAAGTTGTTTTGTGTCGATATTACATTGTTTCTAATAAATTATTTGGGTCTACATAGCAAATAGTCTTTTTGAACTTTACTTTTAACTTGTTGGATGCCATAGGCTGATATATTTATGAAGCGGTCACTCCGGAAGCGTTACATGAAAGATACATAGACAGAACACGGCAACTATTAGGGGAATGACAGGCAATGGTAACATTCCTTACATATGTTACTTTCAGTTGTGTTGTTTTGCAAGAATATATAAAATTAAAAGCGGCTAGTTATTTAAAATCCATGGAAAATGGAATGTACCTGTATGAAAAATTCCGAGAAATTACGCAAAAAATATTAACGAATATCAAACAAATTATGCTTGTGCCATTTAAAGAGGTTCCTGAAAATGGTGCACATTTTTGCTAGTGCTTTCTTTTCTTTTGAGACAGTAAAATTCTATCTTTTATTTTATTAAAAAAACAATCATTATTATTTTTAAAGTTCTCTTATAAGAAAGTTAAACAAAGAATAAATGTCACTATTTCTCATTTTGTCTTCTCCAAAAGAAGCGTGAGAAGGAGAAAAGGAACTGTGAAAGTAATTGAGAGGTGGATGAATCATTGCCTTCGGATGCCCCTCATCTTATGCAATCATCTCTAGCCGCATAATGCGTTGTCAGCTTATATACTGAAAACGAATTGGCCAAAAAAATAAAAGGAATGGGAATCATTAGGATGGAATAAACACAGCGATTTCGGGAACAAATTGGGGTGAATGCTTTTGAAAACATAAAACCACAGCAAAAATATCTAATGAAGAGGGGGATTTTAGCCAAACTTTATAATTTTTTAGTTTGCCTCGTATTACAGGATTAACGCCTACTCGACGAATTGATATATACAGTATTTATTTTCCCAGTGAAATAAAACTGTCTTATCCAACTTTTAATATTCCTAGCAAAATTAATGTATTGTTGGGCTGTGAATTATTTTTTGATTTGTTAAAGGCAGAAAAATTCAGATCGTATCACGGTTCATTATTATTGCAAAACAGTGTTTTCGGATATCTAGTTACAGGGTCGATCAAAAATACCGATTCTTATTATTTTCTTGTCTAATTTCGGAATCTGAAAATATAGATGAGGTTGTAAAACATTTCTTTGAATTAGAATCCTTTTGCGGAGATCGCATAGGAAATTCAGATGACACAAAAACATTTGAAAAATAGTACTGTGAAGAATATTTTAGTTCTACACTTAAAAGGGATGAAATAGGAAGGTACATTGTGAGATTACTAATAATTAAAGAAAAACTGCACACTTTAGGGGATTCTGGAGAAATCGCAGAAAGTCGTTTAAACTTATTTTGGAAAAAATTAGATAAAAACAAGACAATGGGCACATTATATAAAAATTTTATGGATGAATATATTTCTCTTGGCCACATGGAAAGAGCGATCGATGATAAGTGTCCTAAGGAGAGCTATTATATTCCACACCATGCTGTTTTTCGCCCAGAAAGTACATCAACACTACTTCGCGTCGTGTTTGACGCCTCATGAAATCAGGCAGTGGAATTTCTCCGATTCCATATTGCTGAATGGTGGAACAGTACAACAAGAATTATTTTCTATAATAGCAAGATTCCGTACTTATAGATATGCATTCAGTGCGGACATAAAAAAGATGTACAAACAGATTCTTGTAGATGACAGGGATATAAATTTACAAATGATTGTATGGAAACCAACTCTTTGTGATCCAGTGGCGACATACAGACTTAAAACTGTGACTTACGGAACAGCTTGTGCTCCGTTTCTAGTTACAAGAACTCTAAGAGCACTGGCTGAAGATGAACAAAATAATTATTCCAATGCGTCCTTAGCACTAATCAATGACACCTGTGTAGATGACATTTTGTCAAGATCAGCTAGTTTAGAAGAAGCAAAGGACTTGCAAATTCAGTTAACTCATATCCTATATAAAGGAGGTATGGAACTGCACAAGTGGGTGTCTAATAACCCTGACTTATTAAATGACAATAAAATTGAAGAATATGCATTTTCATCAGACTTGCTCACTGTTAAAACACTTGGCATGCTGTGGCAACCCATGTCTGACAATTTTAAATTTAGAGTCGCAGTATAACATTCAGAGAGCTACACAAAATGTGACGTTGTAAGGTTTATATAAGATTCGATTCACAATAATCGAACTTTTTAGGTGCATAAATTTAAAGAAGCTGCTTAAGAAATGATAATTTCAGCATACGCAGTTGGTATAAATACCAAGCAGCTAGATTACAAAAAAAGAAGTGTCAAGAGAGACGGCTGGAACTACACCTAGTCTGGAGTCGAGAGTCTGGTTTGATTATAGTTGAGTTGCGCGAATTGCCGTTTGAGACGTTTTGGCTAGGTTGCTTCAAACCTACGCCAGTTATTGTTAGAGAAGGTTGTTTTGTGGTCGGAGGCCAAAGTCTACTGAGCAGCAGCGCTGGTTTGACTTTCAAGTATTGTGAGTATTTCAAACTGTATTTTCTTGCAAACTGTCTATACGGGAATAATATCCCTTGCATAAATCTTTATATAGCTCGTACTAGTAGTACTCAGTATTTATGTTAAAAAGCAAATTTATGGGCCAAGTTTAAATAAACATTTTAATTAATTTAGAAATGTCTTTCAATCTAATTCATTAGAGTGCCACTTCAAGTTATATACACCCAAGTTAGGGTAGAAGTAGCTAAAACTCTATAACGTTCTTTCAACTATCATCAGACTGTTCGACCCATTAGGTCTTATCGGTCCAGTTCTCACAAGGGCGAAAATATTTCTCCAATGACTTTGGCAGTTGAAGCTCATGTGGAATGATCCCATTCTCTCAAACGGATTAAATGACTGGCTGAAATTTTAAAAACAATTACCTGAAGTCAATCAGCTGCAAATTCCAAGGTTTGTCCTTCTTCCAAATGCTACTACCATTGACCTGTACTGTTTTTGCGATGCATCAGAAAAGGTTTACGGTACAACAATTTACATATCTTTCTAAACTCATCAACGGAGAAGTGAAAACAAATTTATTGTGCAGCAAATCAAGAGTTTGTCCAATTAAGAAATCAACTATTCCTCGTCTTGAGCTCTCCTCTGCTTTCTTATTGGCTCGCCTCGTATAGAGGTTTGTGCCAATCCTACAAATTCCCATTGGCCACATATACATGTGGAGTGATTCCACCATCACTTTGGCGTGGATTCATACATCTCCTGAAAAGCGAAAAACCTTTGTGTCCAATAGAGTGATGCTGATAAAGTCTTTGTGTCCTAACTATGACTGGAGATATATTCCCTCTACAGACAATCCGGCAGATGTTATATCACGTGATGCATCAGCTGCTGACATATTGCAGAACTCTTTGTGGTGGCACGGCCCCACTTGTTTAAACTCAGACATTTTATCTTCAAGTGACTGGGATAATCCTAATGATGATTTATATAATAAGAAATTTAAAACTTCTGTTCAAATAGTTTTGTTAGGGGATACAAAAATTGATTTTCTTGATAATATTTTGAATTTAAGTAATAACTTCACCAAAATTTGCCGTATTTTAAGTTACATTTTCAGATTTTATCAAAATGTTAGAAATTCAAAGGAGCGTAAGGTAGGTAGTCTAACAACAGAGGAGTTCAACCATGCATCGGATGTATTGGTAAGATTGGTTCAAGGAGCTGAATTTTCTGAGGAGATTTCAAGTTTAACTTAACTCAAACCTGTTAAGTTTGGTAAATTAACCAACTTAAATCCATTTTTGGATAACAATAAGATTCTTAGTGTAGGTGGTAGGTTACGAAATGCAAATGAAAATGAAAATACTAAACATCCAAAACTTTTGCCATCTAGACACAAACTTACAAAAATTACAATGGAATCCGGGCTTGTGGCGGCCCAGTGGTACAGCGCGCCTGTTTTTGAAGCTGAGGGTGCTCGGATCGAATCCTGGCGTCGCGCCACGAAAAATGTCTCCGTTCGTGTCGTCCCTTCATAGAGTGGAAAGCTGTCCTCCTATATGGTGCCCCCACAATAAAATGGGCAGTACAATTGCGGCGTAGTATAGGCGAACGTTTGACGACATATGCCTCCACATTGGGGGAAAAAATGGAATCCCTCCATAGGAAATATTTACACTTAAGCCCTCAGGCTTTGTTGCATTGTGTCAGGCAAGAATTTTGGCCAATTGGAGGAAGAAGATTCGCACGGAAAATTTTTAACGAGTGTGTCACGTGTTTCAAAACCAAGCCCATTATTTCCAACCAACAACTAGGAAACTGGCCTGCGGAAAGAGTCAGTCCTAGTCCTCCATTTTCTCCTTGCGGGATTGATTTCTGCGATCCTTTTTTAATAAAGGGTCAACTCAAGGGTATATTTCAAAAGGTATATGTCGCAATTTTTGTGTGCTGTGCCACTAAAGCGATTCATTTAGAAGGGGTCATAGATCTAACTTCAAATGCATTAATTGCGGCTTTGAGACGCTTTTTCGCTAGACGAGGAAAAAGTTTTTGTATCTTCTCTGACAATGCCAAAAACTTCATTGGGGCTAATTCTGAGATCAAACATTGCATAAACTAATGAGTAAACCTTCTGAAATGTTTGTCATTTTTTTAATCACAGAAGGAATTGATTGGAAATTCATCCCACATCGGTCCCCAAACTTTGCAGTGTTATGGGAATCATGTGTCAAATCGTTTAAATACCACCTAAAAAGAGCAGTGGGTTCTACAAGGCTTACATTTAAGGAATTCTTAACTCTAACAACAGAAATAGAGGGTATTCTTAATAGTTGACCTATTATGCCTACGTCTACAGATCCCAATGTTTGTAATGCACTAACACCTGGACATTTCTTAATTGGCCGGCCATTAATTTCGATACCAGAGCCACATTTAACACATAGTAAAGATAATTATTTATCCAGATGGCAAAAAACGACCAAATTAGTTCCAATGGTCTGGAAAAATTGGTCGAGAGATTACTTAAATCATTTACAAGCAAGAAATAATTGGAAATTTACTAAGGGTAATGTAAATTCGAACGACATGATATTACTAAAGGATTTTCCACCTCATAAATTGAAGTTCGGACGTATACATGAAGTTTTAAAGGGCTGTTATGGAAAGGTCAGGGTCGTTTGGGTAAAAACTGCTGAGGGCATCTTCAAGAGGGGTATAAATTAAGTTTGTTTATTACCTATAGACTGTAAATTATTGCATAGAATTTTTCAGAGTGTATATAATTGTATATAATCTTTCCTTTACTTTGCATATTATCACTTTTTTTTGTTTCTGTAAAATTTGATTAATTGTTGTTTATTAACTGTAATTGTAATTTGTGTATTGCATTTTAATGATAATTTATGTGTTAAGCTGTTATAATTGCTGAAATTTTCAATTGCAACGCGGGGTGTATGTTACGTCATGTAACGCTTTGCTGTATTGAGATGCATCCGAGTGCCCTCTAGCGACGGTAAGTAAAAAAAAAAAAAAAGTAGTACGAAAGCCCTGTTTGACAACTGTTGACAGCTACTCTGCCTCTCGTTAGCGGAGAAATAATAATTACAAGATAAAAAGACTTTTTATACACCATGTTTTTAAATTTTCTTTTGAATTTAGCATGTGGGCATAAATAAAAATTATCCCATTGTAATGAAAATGTAATATGCTTGGTTCACTATTACGTTAATAGATGGCGCCTGTAGCGCAGTTACTTTTGGCTCCAGACGCTTCCGGTATTTTTACGTAATGGATTTTAAAATATGGAATAAAGATGGCTAGAAGTATTAAAATAATGCATTGTCATCGTGTTCTGAGCTATTCTAAAAGTTTGAAATATCTAGCTAGTCGGGAAGTTAGTTAAAAATCGATTGTAAGATTTGTACCAGACAAACACACCCACAAACACAAATACATACACAAACAAGAAAGCAAGTTAATAAAAACATGGTAAAAACGAAATTTATTTTACAGCAAAAATGCTGTTGGTCCGTCAGCTTATTTAATTACTAATCACATTAGAATCTAAAGAGTGAACAATTCCAATATGATTTTCTCTTACCAAAGAAACAGCAGCAGAAAACAAATGTATAGGCGAGCACGAGACATATCCGTGTATCCAGACGATTGAAAATGTAATCTCCAGAGAATGTATTGTTCGTCATATTGAAGAGATAGCAATTGGGGCAGTCTCCATCATCCTGGTTGACTGTCTGGATTTCGATTGGATACTCGTCTTCCTTCTCAGTCATTTCTAGACCTACATTAAGATAAATTTAATTACTAATAAAGTAATAAATTAAATTCTCAACGAATAGTTTTAGAACGACTGATAAAATTATATATTATTACTCAATTTCCGAACTCTAAAGACGGTAATAGGCTCTAATCTATCATCTTTTAACACTATAGTGCTCCAATAGAAATACATTTCTGTGCTTTTCACGCATTTATTTCACAAGCATTTTTCATAAGCATTCGCCAAAATAAAAATTGGGGTTTATCATTAAGATACCTGAATTTTTGTAACATTTTCAGCAATTTAAATTAAAAATCAATGAAAATATTGTGAAAGGGAAATCTTAATTTCACTTTTTTACAAACACGAATGGAAATGTTGTTATGGAAGGTGTTTTAACGATATTTTTCATTCTAGGAAATAGTAGGCCAACAGAGAAAATGAGAAAAAGGTATTAAAGTGAAAGAAGATTCAAATCCTACAATAAATTTTATAAAAGTAATTGAATAAAAGCTCTCTTCATTCTATTTTATATGTAATGCGCAAATACGTATTACAGAAATTCTACGAAGAGCTTCTAAAAAATTGTGTTTAAAAAAACTTTTCAATTAATTCATATATGAAATACAAAAAATATATTGCAAATACGCAAGTTCAAGCTAAACCCTGTTTCGTGGGATCTAAGCAGATAATTCTCTGTGCCATTCTTGACGAAAGCAGTTTTTAAATCACCTCGTCTTTTAAAATAAATTTATTTTTATTTTATACTACTTTTGAGGATTACCCAGTAAACAAATTTCAAAAAGCACTTTTTTTATATTCTTGATTTAAATGTACCACAGAGCATTTAGTATCAATGACTCAAACAACATATTTTCCTGAAACACTCAACATGTTTTGCTTGCAACACTCAAACAAATTGTTTTCAAACTCTTCCAATGCAGAAAAGAAAAAAGAATTATGTAAAAAATGTTACTGGTTCAGTAGGCATATCAAACACATTAACATTCTTTCCATTTTTGATTTTAAACGGTTTTAAAACAATATTTTAAATTGCCCAAGTATTTTTATATAATTAATACACGCCATAAAAAGACACATATTGGAGAAAAAACATGATTTGTAATGCGAGGAATTAAAAAAAATTATCTTCTGGATTTCTCAAGAAAACTGAATATGATTTATTAATGCCAGATTTGCTTTTGTGCAAATAAAAAGCAGATGGTTAGCCATCGACTTAACGATATAACGATGGTATAACCGATAAGTACGCTACTGTGAGATAAAAATATTGACCAGGTTTACCTAATTGAGATTCACCACCTCCTACACGATTAAAATTCCACTTACCTACTAATTTCATAATGACGTTAAACGAACTTCACAAGGTATTTATACAGAAAAATAACAAGACACAGTTCCATCTATCAAAAACACATTTATTATGTCATTCTGTAAAAGAGATGAGTTTTCATCTGCGAGAGAGATTCTCGAATCTATCTAGAGCGAGTAAATATAAAAATGCAATTACACGTCGCTTCATAACTCGAAATTTTCGAAATGGAACCTCCTTGTGGTCAGCATTGTGATTTAACCAAAAAATTTTGAAGTTACGCAATTCCTTTATATGGTATTGCTCTGTTGCACAAAACTGTAAGGGGCTATTTTCTCACGGGTCATATATAACTGGGAACTAACCTGCGAGTAGATAGAAAAATTATGGTAAGTTTAAAAGGGTTTAGTAAAAATAGTAACTTATCGGACTGATTAAATTAGGGAATCATGAATACTTTTTTGGTTCATATATATATATATATATATATATATATATATATATATATATATATGTGTGTGTGTGTGTGTGTGTGTGTGTGTGTGTAAGTGTGTGTGTGTAAGTGTGTAGCTGTCGTAAATTTCCTTGCTTGAAATAAGAGCTCGGAGCTACAAAAGATTTCCAATGAAGCCATTAAACAGGATACATATCCTTTAATATGCACACATCACTGTACAACGCTTATAAACTACTAACAAACGGAATACAATGTAGCATGATTGTCCATCGAATAGATAGAAGACTGTAATTTCCACAAATACTTTAATAAACAACATCTATTTACAAACATTTGAATACATATTACGTATCGAGAAACAAACGTATCGAGTGACAAAACGTATCGAGAGACAAACGTATCATGAGTAGACATATGACATAAGGGGAAAAAAGCTCCCGCTTTTTGGTTTGTTTACGAATAGCCTCGCTTCCATCGAACAGCGCTAAAACCAAGGTGACGCGTCGCAAAGCGGGGAAAAAATTCAAATTCTTAACATAGAATTACATGTTGATTCTTCGAGATCAGCTACTACACTAAGTCGATACAAAATATTTTCAACGAACAACATAAAAACATAACGACTTTATAATGGGTTCATAATGGCTCGACAGAACTTCCGGTGTATCGGAGAAAGAAAAAAGGCTACGTGGTAGAATAAGCGACAAACATTGGTTGCACCGCGAAATATTCAAATTCGGGCCACTGCATCATTCCTCTCTGTTTTCGACTAACGTCTCGTGGAGGAAACAGGACCAACTTTTCAAGGTATACCCCTTTATCTTAAGGGTCTTGAATTCAAATCTCCAGTACTCATTGGAGTCAATGGACGTCTGGCATAATCCTCTCTCATTGGAGGCATATTAAGACTACGACGTTCATCAGGTGGAGGATATGTCTCGGCCAAATCCAAAAGGATGGTCATAAAGCAATCTCCTCCTCCCTTAGGTGGTCGGTCAAAGTGACGGTAACTATTGGGAAGCCACCGCCTAGAGGAACGTCCATATCCACCACCTCGGCGGTTCATGACATACGGGTCATCATTACGAGTCAACTTTAATGCTTTCTCTTGAATCGAATACATCCACAAAAGGATATCTTTTCCGAGGTTTATCATTAAAATGCCATTCCTTGATGGCACCAAGTTAGCTTTATGTAAAAAGTCCATACCCAATAGAGTTCGATTACCTTTAGCATGAGGTAATATCACAAATTCAGTTTCGAAGATTCGTCCTTTAATATCGACAGGTACAGTAGCACAACGAGTTTCTTTGGCTTGGGGAATACCATCGGCCAACGTTACATAATGAACACCTGTTTGAAACGATACACCTCTATCCCGAAATAATTTATACTTACGTTCACTAGCAATAGGACGGTTTGCTCCGGTATCTGCACACACTAACACCTTTTTGCTGTAGATTATAATTGGTACGTTTGGAGCAACAACAGCTGAAGTGTTACAACTATAGAGTGTCAATTGTTGCGCTTGTAAAATTTCTCTTTTACCAGCAGCAGAACAGTTCGTACATTTAGGTTTTATGAATCCCGGTTTTCCACAACCGTAGCAAGAAATACCGGATTCTTTGCGGGAACTCCTGGAACAACTTGCATCGCGAACACAAACTTGGATTTTTGATGACCCCTTCAACTCCTGTCTGTTGCCTCATTGTGGCGAAGGGGTGTTTCTGGTCGGAATGGGCGACGTACGTCGGGAGTGGAAGGGTCATCCAAGGCGTGAAGACCAGTCTATTTTGCTCAGCTAAAACAGACAGGCCCGGGGGCTTCTCCCTCTCGTGCCCCAGGCGTTTGGGCCAATTGAAGCTGTTTCTTTCCCTTTACCATGAGTCCTCCTTTTTCTGATTTGGATACTGTATCGCCCGTCGCGCAGATTAATCAGGAGGCTTAGGCAGAGGGGCTCGTTCGTCAAATGGATTACGGTCTCCAACTTTTAAAAACGGTTCACTCAAAATTCTTCAGTGCAACATCAACGGTTTGTCTTCCTCAGCCATGAAAACTAAATTGGACCAATTGATTGAAATGGTTGATAAGTATGACGCTCAGATAATTGCCTTTCAGAAAACCAAACTCAGAGAGTATTCTGTCATCAAATTAAAAAACTTTAGTATTTATCGCGAGGAAAGACCCAATGGAGGTGGTGGTGGATTAGCCTTACTTATTAGAGATGTTAACTACAAGAAAATTTCATGCCTAATCGGGACTCTGATTTAGAGATGCAAGGTATCTCTATTACTTGGAAGAGAAGGCTGATTAACATCTTCTATCTCTACCAACCACCTAATCAGGCACATCTCCCTGTCGAGTTATTTGACTCTGCTAATAAAAACAACATATTTCTTGGTGATCTTAATGCTAAACATTTGTCTTGGGGATGTTCCACGAATAATAATAGGGGCTGTCAACTGTTGACCGCTGCTGATGATAGAGCTCTTACCTTTCTTAACAATGGTTCTCCTACTCATACATCTTTTAGCTACGGCACTTCTGAAGCTTTGGACATTTCTCTTGTCAGCCCCGACCCTCTACCCACATTGCGACTGGACTATCCTCAACAGCATTGGCAATGATCATCTGCCCATCCTGATTAACCCTAAAGATTAATAAAAAGTCAGTGGCAGCTCACAGGAACTTTTGGGATTTTAAGAGGGCTAATAGGGCAATGTCTAGCAGCATGTCACATCTTAACTCTTGCAGATTTTACTTCTTGTTTGGCAAGGAGTGGCAAAAAATTGCATAATTTAACATGGCGTTCAATGAGCATTCTTACAGCTTGTTGAATAAAATGCTCTCAGATTGCACAAAGTCTTTAGATACGGTATCTAAACAAAGGTATATCACTAAATTAAACATTCAGGTACAGCCCGGAAAGGTTTATTCAGTATGTGACCCGTATTTATTGACAGAGGAAGACTGGAGTTATGATACAAGACGCTGGCCTGAAGTAACTTATCCTGATATCTATACACATCTCAACATAATAATAATCATTCTCAACGAAAGAATGATTATATTCTCTTAAACCTTGCGAAATATTAAAAAAAGTGTGAAAATACCTGTTACATACAACTAATCTGAGGAATTTTATAAATAAACTTAAATTATTTAACTCAAAATGAAGTGTTCGTCCAAAAACACATGCAAACGCATAGGAACGGCTTCTGTTTTCTGCCACCCGATAATGGCGTCATCTATAGCACACGAAAACTGACGTAGCCAGTGACGTTGCAACGTTTCGCCTGATTGGGATTATTTCAGTCAGCTCACTGAAAGTGCTCTTGGCACAGCCACCACTCTCACTGACGATATGGAACAGGAGTGGCATACTTTAAAATAAGCGATCTTACATGCTTCCTATCAATCCATTTAGAGTTCCTCTTTTGTATTCATTCTTCAACATACATAACTTCACTAGAGACACAACATTTTTCAATTTCCATTGACACCATAATAATTTTTGTTTCAAATGGAGGACAATTGATTTTAACAAAACATTAAAAATAACTTACCTCCTTCTTACCGTATTTTTCAAGCCTGTGGTATTAGAGATTAAAATAAATACTTATAAAATTCAATCTTAAATTAGATTTAAAAAAGCAATTTGATTAGGTTAAATAAAAAAAAATTAATGTGTAGTTTAATAATCAAACAAAAAGCTATCAAAATATATAATTAAAATTAATGAAGTTAATGAGTTGAAATAAATTATTCTTATAACATATGCTTTAATTACATCATAGAGCTGAAAAAAATAATCAACTAATCTTACCTTCAATTGCTCCACTCAGAGACTCTAGAATTCACCAGAAATATAGACTTGGTAGATTAAGATTAATTACCTTCCAACTATTGACACACAGATATTCTTTTTTTCTGAAAAAGTGCAATTATCAGCTGAAATGCGTTAGCTATATAAATAAACTAGGACTGTTCTAGTAATAAAACTGTCTTTTAGAACCATTTATTTATAATAAGTCAGAACAATGCGCTACGGCTAAAGTCTGAAGTGTCAGTTAACACCAGTAAAAGGCAATTAGTGCCTAGATAGGGCTCGGGAACTTACTTTAGGTAATAGAGCGTGTGGGCTCCAACATCAATACTGGCATCAATTGTATCCTTTTGGAATGGACACAAAGTTGTATGTTCCGATCTAATCACCCTTATAAGGCATAAGAAGGCCTTAGTGCTCATAATCAACTTCCGTTATTTACAAAAATAGAATGGATAAAATTTCAAAATATTGCGTTGAAAATTAGTATGATAGATTGTTTAAACAATATGTTATTCTAAAATGCTCAAGGAGATAAAAGAACGCTATGTATTATTTAGACAGTCTCCGAGCAAAAAAAAATTTAATTCTTAAATATTATTTACGATATGCAAATTTTCAAATTTGTATCTTTAATAACTTTCCTTAATATCTTTGTATCTTTAATAACTTTCCTTTTTTTGTAACTTTCCTTTCTATTTTACAATCATGTTTTGTTTTGCTATTATTGAAGTGTGTAAAATGTTTTTCAATCTTACTACGATTTAAATTTTTTTTTGTATTATTGGCCTGAGCATATCTGGCCGCAGCCTGTACTTTTTATTCATACTATGTTATTTATACTGTTATTTTTTCTACGTTATTTATTCTGTATTTAGTTTTTAAATTGATTTGGTATTGTTTACTTTTCAGCTTTTTCCGAATCTTTACCCCGGAAAGAGAAGCGAGACTGGAAGAAATCAGACAACAACAGCAAAGAATAGTTGGACAAAAACCACAGGATCGTCATGATTTGTTAGCAAGAGTGTTTCATGAAAAAAAAAATCACTTATGAGTCTCATCACAAAGGCAAAGATTTTTGGAGAAGTTAGGTGTCATATGTACACCATAATTGCAGTTTTGGCTGATTTAAACTCTGTATTCTCCCATTTTGATGCCCCTGTAGCAGTAGTGGATTACATGGTTAACTGGGGTTACTCATTTTGTTCCATTTCAAATGAATTAGGCTGTTGTTCATATGGGAATGGCGTTTAGAAACATACGGCATATGAGGCAGATATTACAGGTCAAATAATAGCCAAAGATGACACCACTTCAGTCAGTTGTCCGACATAATTGCAGTTTGGGCTGATTTAAACTCTGTATTCTCCAATTTTGATGCCCCTGTAGCAGTAGTGGATTACATGGTTAACTGGGGTTACTCATTTTGTTCCATTTCAAATGAATTAGGCTGTTGTTCATATGGGAATGGCGTTTAGAAACATACGGCATATGAGACAGATATTACGGATCAAATAATAGCCAAAGAAGACACCACTTCAGTCAGTTGTCACAAAACAACTGTCTCTGTCCACATGTTGCAGAAGCCTCCTCCACATGATTTCTTCATTCGAGAACGGCGTTTAGAAACATTCATTCGGCATATGAGGCAGATATTACGGATCAAATAATAGCCAAAAATAGCAAGTGTCTATAGACAATGCGTGGATTGTCCCGCATTGCCCTCTACTAACCACAATTTTCAATACCCATATAAACGTAGAGTACTGTAATTCAGTTTTATAGTGTTGAGTTTAAGTGGAACACTGGTGTGTGGTTTTCAAATGATTTTAGCTTTTACTGAAAATTAGCAGAACATTAGCATCCGAAACAGTAATCGTTTGGAAAGTTTTTATTTATATACACAACTCACTACCATAATACTCTTAAAATTTATATTTTAACGCATTTCGGTTACTGCTGTTATTTGTAAACACACGATCTTCATTGCCATGCTCATTTCAGAAATTTCTCATTCAGATGATGCTCATTTAATGCTTGTTTTCAAAAGTGAAATATACCATGTTCTGTAAATGCCCCGAAAATATTTCTATACTGGAGATGTAGACAGATTAAAGAATTTAAGTAAACTTTTGTGTAATTTATACATTTGTGTGTGTTTAATTATTTAAATTAATAGATTTATATTTTTTAAACGTTTTATTCTTGCATTCTTTTAGGGGTTTATAGTGTTGCGTGTGAGTGGAACACTGGTGTGTGGTTTTCAAATGAGTTTAGCTTTTACTGGAAATTAGCAGAACATTAGCTTCCAAAACAGTAATCGTTTGGAAAGTTTTGAATTTAGTTTAATAAATGCTCATCACGAGATTGCTTTTCTTTTTGCGATACTTTAAATTAATTTTGCGTCACGTGCATAACAACGAAATTATTTGCAAAGAAAATATTAAAATACAGTAAAAGATAAAATTTAACCACTAGACTAATTGAGATGGAAATTTTTAAAAATTTAGTTCAAATTAGTATATTTTATGGATATTAAATCAAATCTATATATAAAACTGCAATTTCCTCTCAAAATATGCTTCGCCATGACGATAAATAAGTCCCAAGGCAAAACTTTAAAATATGCTGGCGTACATTTACGAGAAAATTGTTTCTCCCATGGTCAGTTTTACGTAGCTTGCTCACGCGTAAGTTCGCGGACCAGCCTGGTAATATTAGTTCCGCCCAATGAAGAAACAAAATATATTGTTTATAAGAAAATTATCTAAAAAGCAATTTCATTACTTTTTCATTGTAATTATCCTAAAATGTACCCCGTAGCGAAGCACGGGTATTCAGCTAGTATATATATATATATATATATATATATATATATATATACATATATATATATATATATATATATATATATATATATATAAATAATATGTATGTATGTATGTATGTATATATTTACATATATATATATATATATATATATATATATATATATATATATATATATATACTAGCATTATTGCCCGGCGATGCCCGGGTAGATATATAGATATAAAATTTTTGATGCATTCCATCAAAAAAATACTGGGCTGCACCCCCAGCTCTTCATGTTCATCTGGCTAGACAGATTGCGCTTAGCTCGTTTCTACTGAAATGATATACAAACAATAAGAAAGAAAGAAACTTTGAGCCTGCGGACCTTCGTCTGATTATACGTCTGATTTTATTGAGAATTAATAACACAGTGTTGCGTGATTCGCACGTTTGGATTGAGAAAGTTTACTGTTTAATTATATTTGTTAGATTCTTTTTAATTAGAATTAATTAGATTTGTTTGATCCACTGTTTAATTAGAAATAAGTTTTATAATTTACATTTGCCTTTATTATTTATTTTTCCCTTAAAAGCTCAGTTTGTTCCACATCACCCAAGAGACGCACTTTTATCCATATCACCCAAGAGGTAAAGGGCAAGATGCATTATCCCCTTTATTTATTCAAAGTAAGGCGGAATTCCACATGAAGCATATTTTCCTTACTTTGGTGATTCGGTTTTTTATTGTCGACAGGAGAAAAAGAGGATAGGTTTTTAATTTTCCCAAGGCCAAAAACCGTTGAAAAAGCGAATTGTAATTCGGTTTTTAATTTTCCTTAGGCCAAAAACCGTAGAAAAAGCAAATTGTAAATCGGTTCAAGCGATCAGAAAAACTGCAAATAACAAAGGACACAAAGCAGAGCCGGGAAAGTCGTGTTAAAACAAAGTAATTTGACTGCATTCTTAAAAACTCGCATCTCAGTTAGTCTAGTGGTTAAGTTTTATCTTTTACCGTATTTTAATATTTCTTTTGTCAATTTATTTCGTTGTTATGCACGTAACGCAACATTAATTTAAAGTATCACAAAAAGAAAAGAAACCACGTGATCAGCATTTCATAAATTAAATTCTAAACATTAATCTTTAAAAATTCACCAAAAATCAGAAAAGGTTGGTAAAGATTCGAAAAAGATTTCGTTTTAAAGGAATTTTTATGATCTTTCTCGTGATATAAATTTTATAACCCTCGGATTATCATTTTAAATGCAAACATAAAAAAATTGGAAAAACAGCTTAAAAATTTAGTTTTAAAAAAATCAAAGAATTTTTCAAAAATCTTTCTCAGTTCACCCCTCCACTATAGACTCCACTATATAAGAATCGCCATGCAAAATTTCAGCTCTTTATGTCAAACGGTGTGGACTGTGCGTTATCTGTCAGTCAGTCAGTTAAAGGCCAAAGGTTATTACCATGAAGGTCTCCCGCCCCCCTCCCGCGCGGGAAAAGAGGGGTTGGTTATAACCGCGCAGGGGATAGGTTCGGATTTCACTGATAAGATGTTGTGGGGAACGGTCTGAAATCCACAGGGGGTACTTGCACCTCTAGGGACACAAAAAACCATTAAAAAATTAATTTAAAAAAAACTAATTGAACCCCAAACTTTGTTTTTGCTGATTTAAGTTTCTCGGGTCCTAAACATTAACTGTGCCGAATTTGGTCTCGGTGGGTTAAACAGTCTATGATTCTATAGCGGACAAACAAACAGACAAGCTCTTTTATATATATATATATATATATATATATATATATATATATATATATATATATATATAAATATATGTACCATCTGTCACAAAAAATATATGCACCCAGAAGGAAACGAGCTACTATCACGAAGCTTAACAGGTATGTAGTGTACGAGGAGATAAGCAAATGATTACACATTCAGAAGAAGAGATCGTTTTAATAAGAAGATATGGCATTAAATAGGTTACAAATCAGTCAGCAGTAAATCCACCTCTGGCAGCTATACAAGCCGAAACACGGCGTGGCATCGAATCAATGTTGTCACCTATGACCTCCTGCGATCATGCCATAATCTTTGCAACTGGGCAGTTAATTCACCAGTTTTCCGGGACGGCTGCAGTTGCCTTCCAAGCAATTCCCAGACCTGCTTTATTGGCGAGAGGTCTGGAGACCTGGCAGGCCATGGGAGTACTTCATATCCTTGAAGACATTGTTGGGAGAGTCACGCAGTATGTGAACGAGCGTGGTCTTGCTGATAAATGGCACCTGGACGACTTCATAGCATAGGCAGTAGAACTGGCATTAAAATCTCGTCCACGTAACTGCGTGCCGTCAAAGTGCGTTGAATGACGACTAGAGGTGATCGCGTGTCCCAACAAATCGCTCCCCACACTCTCACACCTTGTGTAATCGCCGTATGCCTCTCGACAACAAATGCTGGATGGGACCGCTGGCCTGGCCGCCTCCACACGCATATGTGCTGGTCATCAGCATTGAGAGTGAATCGGGATTCATTTCTGAAGATCACACGCCTCCATTCGGTCACATTCCAGCTTGCCCGAGGTCGGCAAAAATCCAATAGACACTGCCTATGATGTGGGATCAGTTGTAGGCGTCTTAATGGATGTCGGCTCCTTATACCTGTGTCGGCCAGTCGTCTCCGAATGGTTTCCTTTGAAACCACCGGATGTCTAGAAGGTGGTAAATGGCGACGAACTGATTCTAGCAACGTTGTTGGTGCGGACGTGGCCATTCTTATGATTGCGCGATCCTCGCGCGCATTTGTGTTCCTTGGACGCCCTGACCCTCCGTCTGCCTCTAAATATTAGCATTCTTGTTTTCCTTCGGTCAGAGAAGCTGTGAAACCCATCCTCTGTCAGCTGTAGCGAAACCTTCATTGTTTACTTCAATAAATTCTGCAAAAATGTTCCCTTGATAGATTTGACTTAGCAGGAATGAAAAATATTCAATGGAACAACGTCTGGCAAGTACGGAGGCTTGTTTTAAAATTAAAGTCGAAATTCTCGACAAAGTCTGCCTATCACACTATGATTTCGAACAATTTACTAGACAAACATTTTACACTGTTAACGAGACAAAATGTTTACGATGTTTAACATATCTGCAATCATTGGATTCTGTATCATTGGTTATTTAAATTAATTTTCAAGGCCCCAATATGTAAGGGCTTTATAATTTTTAATTTGTTCATGTATCCCCCCCCCCTTAATCTTTTCATTTTAATGAATATGTTCTTTTTTTAACCTCTTCATATATTCTTTACTTCTTAATTCATAGTGATGGAATTAACCCTTAGTTTAAAAAAATCATTAGTATTAATAAATGTCTTATAAATTGTTTACTGACGCTTCGTTTCAGTCTTAAAATTAAAATAATATAAAAGGTAATTCCATACAATGATATAGCCCCGTAACGGAAATTTTATACATTTTCCATTGCGAAGACGTGTACGATTCTAAAGCAAACTGGAAATAACTAAAAATTATGAAAATACTAAAACATGTAATATAATTTCCTACCATGCATGTCATTTGAAACACGTGACCCATTTAATAAATTGGAAAAATCTTTTATTAGGTTCCTCTAGAATATTTTGTTCTGAAAAGACGGCTAAGATAACTGACGTCGGTTATAATTAATTACTTCAGCTTGATAAATTGTCGAAGAACAAAAAAAACTGTCCAGAGCTTGAAATCTTGTTCTACGAGTAGGAAAATTGAAATATGTTCAAGTTACAGAAACTTCGAGGTTAAAATTTTGTGAGTAGAGAACATTTAAGAAAAACTATTTGTTATCTTACGAAACAATATGTTTGTTAGACAAAGTGAAGTTTATTTTCCTAATTAAATTCTTCTTACAGCAGCTCTTCATTCATGACCCCTTTTTTATGATCGAAAATTTTTCGAAAATGAATTAATAGTGATCAATAGCTTTATCCAATAATGGTTTCATTTCAATCGTATCGTGGTTTGTATGAGGAACATGCTTCCAGTGTATTTGAAGCAATCCAATGAAATATGATACTACAATTCAATTCAATTCAATTGGCGCGGCCACGATAGGGATCGCGACTAGGGTTTTCGACCCGGGTTTCCCCGAACCCGAAACCCGGCGAATTTTTAATATAAATCCGGGGAATTAGTTATTTATCTAATACAGTAGAATACCAATTATATTCCTTAATTTGGAACCAAGCCCGAATTTAACAAGTCGGACTCGATACGGCTCTCAAACAAATGAATAAAAAATACGAGACGAAGTGAGATGGAGATATATTGGCGGCGTCGTACGCCATAGCTCTCTTTCACTAAAGTTTATGAGTTAGGGATTCTCAGCAGCACGTACGTTAGCGCAATACTTCAGCTACACGATCATGCCTGCTTTCTGTGGTTTGTGTTTGGGTGTGCTTACTCTATAAACTTTTCATGTCTTTAACAACAATTCGACCAACTTCGGTGGAAGCAGAACGAGCATTTGCTGTAATGGGTCTCTTTACTAATAAACTCAGAAGCCGACTCAATGATGATACGTTGAGTGCAATGATGGTTGTAAGGGAGTTTTATAAAAAATGAGATATGTGTAACATTTTTATTTATGTTATGCATATATGTATATGTTTATTAACATTAAATTTATTTACTGTTATTTTTTACATTTGAAATTCTGAAATAAATTAAATGCTTTTAATAAACTATTCATTATTTTATTTCTTTGCTATTGCCCCCCTGGAACCAACCAAGTAAACCCGGGAAAACCCGGGTTTTAAAAAAAATTGCTCAAAATCGAAAACCCTAATCGCGACTCACAGATGAATAAGTGAAAAACTTCGAGCAATCGAGCAATAACAAAAATTATTTTCACTCATTTATATAATCTTTGAAACGAAATTATCGCTCTGGTGACTTGCTTGCATATGGAAGAATTTCACTTTATTGGCTAAAATGTATAGCTAAAGTACTCGAACCATACTAGTTTCTACCATACTTTTTTATCCAATTTTCATTTTAGTTTCTTAATACATTTAACTTGCTGATTTAAACCGGATAAAATCAGTAATGAAAATTTGTTAACGTACTTTGAATTTTTGTCACATATAAAAGTTATCGCTAAATATTATTTGCAAAGAAATTAGAACATTTATAATGGAAAGCCCACAGTGTCAGTTATCTGTAAATAACAAAGTTTATGACCACGTATTTCGAAGCAGAAAAGAAAGTAGAGTGTACCTTTCAGTAAAATTTTTCCCATAATGGTATGTGATATATTGATATCATAATGTACTTACTAAGTAATATTTTTCATTAAGTAAAATTTGCCTGTTTTGTATGAGGTAAGTACCCTTTTAAAAATTTTCTTCCCCTTTCTTCCAAATTTTGTGGTTTTCATGATGTATTTTATAAAAACATGAAGACAAAAGATTAACTTTCCGATGAGTTTTGATAGTATTGTGATACGCAGTTGTTCATTTCAAAAATAATCTTCTGTTTAAAAGAAGAGTGTAAAGAAGTATACAATTTTCCATTCAAGAAAAATCTCTCCCTACTCTTTTGGAAAATTATTAAATGTAGAGCTCACAGTTTAAGCTCTGTTTAAAAAGAAAGTGCTTTATTTATATTTTCAGGAAAAAAATTCCTGTCTGATAATAGGGATTCCGAAATAATGAGACCGAAATGAAATTACGATTTTCAACAGTCGTATAATTACCTAGATTCTCCAGTAATAGATATGGTTGCTGATGTCCTTTAAATTAACGTTGCATTTGCAACCCTCTTTTAATGGAAAAAAATAAAAATATTGCTTAAATTTTCTTACCTTTAAATATTAATAACTAGCCGGGCTTCGCCCAGCTACGCTCAAGCCATCAAAGGAAGACGATGAATGAATCAAGTGAATGAATGACTCAATCGTTGTTTACAACCCAAGGGGAGAATTTGCCGTTCTTCGCGTTTGAAGAACCGATACAAAATTTGTGTTAAGTATCGTTCTTTAAAATTCAATTAAAAAATCGAAATTTTAAGATAGAGACTTGAAATGAGGTTTATATGAATGAGAAAGCTTTCATCTTCCAGATGATGTAAATATTTTCTTTGTAAGATAAAAACTCGAAGAGCATCGACCGTAGATCCTCAAAAGGGCGTAAATTTCTCGAAAAAGTGGGTTAATATTTTGATGAAAATATTAGTCTGTTTTAAATTATTTTTAAACAAATGAGGTCTTGTTTGAAGGAGAAATGTCTGTAGCCTTATATTGTAAAAAGATCTAAATTCTACGATCATTTTTTGCCGAGATATCGTAATCTGAAGTTAAAAAAACATAAAATATCCCACAAAACATAAAATAAAAAATTTTCTAGAATAAAACTTAAAATGCGGTCTTCGAGCTGCACTTTCCCATAGTCTGCACTACCCGTGTGCCAAATTTCATGGCTGTAAGTTTCATAGGCCGCACACACGTACACATTGAGGCGGTACACCAGAAGAGTGTGACCGACAGACAGACCCGGACCTTGCTTTGTTAATATAGATATAAAAAAATCATCAAAATTTTCTAAAAGAAATTATTAAAAGAATCAAAATGGATATAGTTTCAAGATAAAAATCGAATGCATACTCTGCGGTGGGATGCCAAACCCTGAAAGCAGCAACACCAGTTTAGAAAAAATTGGCTTCACTATTTTTTCTCTGAATGGAGCCTCCCCTACATGTGTGCCATAGTCCCATCATGAATTCACATCTATTTCGGAGATTTGAAAACAACTTTATTGATTCACTTGCCAGTGATCGTAACAATGTCATACAGTAGATGAAAATTCGAAGCACGTAAACAATAGAACCGGCCTTTTATTTTGCCACACAACTGGTGTTTCATAAGATTCTGATTTCAGTTAGGGACTTTAGGCAGTTTGTCTGTCGTCATTGCAAATCTCCAATTTCTATGTGTAAGATATAGATAATTTTTCTCTCGCTAACTCAGTATACTTCTAATCTCATGACTAAATACATATTTTTTAATTCTTTTTTTTTCAATACCTCTTTAAATACAATGCATGTATGCTTCAAACATATTTTACTTTAAACTATTTTTTTCAGACACCAATTTTTCTTTATTAGCGATAAATAAAGCTAATTCAGCACCCTGTAAAATCTATCTATGGTAAAATTTAAAATTTTAAAGACTGTGATCTCTTTATTTTAAAGTCTATCTTCATAGGCAAAAAACAGATTTCAAAAACATGCATTTGCTAATATGGGATTAAAACATACAGGGAGAAATATTTGTGCTTTATCTCGCACTTAAAATTGAGATTCATGATCTGCTATGTCAACTAATACCCGGACTAAAACACTGTTTTTCCTTTTTTTCTTCCGCTTTTATTCAGTTTAGTATTATGACATCGACTGAAATGAAGGACCAACGAAAACAAAGTAGGCACACTTTCAACATCGTTTTACACTAACTCATTGTGTATGTACTATAAAACCATTGTATGTGATCCCTTCCAGATTTACATAATTCAGCAAGTTATATATACAATCAGAATTATTGTTTGCGAATTAGCTAAAACTTAACATACTAATTAAATGAATTGACAAAATTTCCTTTCAAATATTTTAAATATACGTAGTTTTAAATTTTAAGTTTTAAGTGACATAGCGACTAAAATCAAAGTCATTTTTTTTCTTTTTTTAAAGAAAATATTATACAATTGCAGCATCAACTAAACTGCATATCTTAAATTGTACCTATTTAAACATGTATTTAACGTTGACTTGGGTTATCGTGAAACGGAAATAGTGTATACTTCGTTAACGTAACATTTATAAGTTCGAAATAATGTCTCTTAGACAATCAATTCTTGAAATCAAAGCAACCGCAAAGCTTAAATTTCTCTTTGTTTTGGGATAATACTCAATATATATTCAATAGAATTTAAAATTCTGGAATTCTTTTAAAATTAAACTTACGATGTGTAAATTTTTGAATGTCAAAGTTCTTATTCCTTGCGTTTATTGCATATACAGCAGTGAAAAGGTTTTCTATGTATTTGTTTGACTGTTTAATGCTCATAGGGGAATATATAAATCTAATTTTTTAAATATTTCCTTTTTTTATCCATTAAAGACTTTATATGGCGTTCTTTCATTTTTTAAAACTGTTACAAGAAAATGGTATAATCAAAATAAAAATTTTCCAATTAGTCGTACATTAATAAGTCCTTTCATTTACTATAAATAAAATAAAGTAATTACCGTTTCTAAAATTTATAATAAATGGCTGTAAAATGTAACTGAAGATTTTTCTTACACAATTAATAATTTTCCCCTCTTCCTAATCCTTTTTTTTTTGTCAAGGCTGGGCGCTAATGGTTTAGAGAATTTTATTCAAATAAACACATTCCAAATTGAAAACTTTTGTAGTAATTAGTAATAAAGTACCTGTTCAAATAAATGAAATAATGTTTAAAATTGAGTTTAAAAGGAGTCATTCTATTCAGCATTATCTGTGTCAGTCGTCACTTATTCTCTACATGTTTCATTTCCAGCCATGTAAGAAAATGATCCCTTAGGATATCCAAAAATATTCCTCAAAAATAAAAAATTCAAAATTCAGGAAACGTTTTTTATATAGCGCAATTCCTTAAGATACCGCTATACGGTGAAAATAATGAAAAGAATTGCATTTGAAGATTTGACTTTTATGGGCCTTCATCGAGCATACATCGGTATATTATCGGATCAAATGTTAGGGTAAAGGTACCGGTAGTTTACCATGAACCAGAAGTTGACCATTTGCTTAAAAATGTAAAAAAGTAAGGTTTGTATCAATATTAGTGTTTTTAAACTGATGTATCTGACAAGTAGCAGTATCTGTGGTCAAAATTGTGAAAATCGAATTTGCAGTGCCTCATGGGTAGAAATGGCAGTAGTTTATCTGGAGCTAATACACGTTGAAATCAGTGTTATTTTGTTTTCTTCATATGCATGTTTAGAGCAACACTTTTTGCAACAAATATTACCACGTATTAAATTTTGGTAAACCACATTTTTATACTTTATCTATAACTTTGAATAGTGCGCTACAAATGGTAAATAGATTTGTTTTATTCCATAATGTTAAAATCCGTTTTTTGTTGAGGGTCAGTTACTGTACCTGGTTACACATTAATTCCAAAAGTTGACCGGAGTGGTCAGTTGCAAAAATGAAGGTCAAGTACTAAGTTTTGATGGTCAACTACTAAATCAGAAATTGAGTTTTCAAAAGTGGATAAAAAAATTTAATAGCTTCATTTACAAAAAATTACAGTTAATATGCTCATTCAGGAAGGGTCTAAGATAAGGTAAGTATATGTTATTTTGTTATTTAGTGTAATTCGTTAGTTGTATTACAGTTTATATGGAGAACTTGCCTTAAATGATCAACTACTGGCAGCTTTACCTTAAATCTCAGAGACTTTTTAAATTCCGAAATTCTAGAAAAATAATAAATGATGATCCCAAATAAAGTGCATATTTGAAATCCTAAACGCCATTGTGTTGGAAACAACGCACGTTATTTTTATTTACTCTCTTTTTTTTTTTTTTTGTCGTTGTTCTGCGGCCTGACAGGCAAATTTCAAGATATGCACGATAAAGCCTCAGCCGAGCACGAGGGAATTTTGCTTAGTTGGCGATGTAGAAGATGAATGAATTTCGGATGGCGCATGAGATTGAAAGCAGCTGATTTCAATAAATCATCGGATTGCTTATGCATTGCTAATTAATTCACTAGAAAATTGAAGGCATTGATCTTGACACGAACTGACAAACTTATAAACTATTGAAATTTAAAAGCTATGTTCCCATTTCAGGAGGAAAAGGTCCGGGGTTAAAAAATAACATGTAGTCGGCATAAAGAAGCCCTAATGTTATGGTAGCAGCACGTAAACAATCACTTGAAGCAGGGGATTCAAAAAACATCTGGCGGGTTTAAGAAGCGATCAATGAATCACCCGTCGAATTCCAACATTCTTTGGGTCTGGGGCCTTAAGCCCGCGTGTATTATCTTGGTAAAATCTGGCCCTCTTGGGACTCATAATTCTGTCACTTGGTGACCGTTTTTGAGATATTTTGATGTTACAAAAGACATAAAGTTTCGGACCAATCGAAGATGCGGCCTGTCATCGGGAGTTAATCCCCCTCTCCTATCTGAAAACAAGGAATTAATTTATCAATTCCACAGGCTCAGAATTCATACATCGCTGTAAAGGAATTCTCAGCAGGATATATGTTCAGACTCCCCTTAACATCTGGACCGAGCGGCCACACAAACTCAGCCTCCCGAAAAATAAACTAGTTGAGAGGAGAAGCCGCTTGTTGTTAAACTAAAAACATAAAATAAAGTTAATGTGTCGAAATCCACTCAACACAGTTGAGAACACACCCGGTTCGAGAAATTAGCCATTCCTTTAGAATGAAATGAATCAAAATTTTTACCTTGAGTCAAAAATGAAATAATGTCTTCTTCTGTGTTTTCATGCATTCAATCTTCTCAAAAGAAATAATACTTTGTACTTAAGAACTTCAGCCGAAGAAAATACATTTGCATCCGTATATAACTTAGAAGAATTTTATTTACAGAAAACTTCACATATCACGCGCCAAAATTCTAACGACTACAATAACAACAAAATGGTAGATATCTTCAAAACAAAATTGCTGCCATCTAAAAAGTAGATATTCTCAAAAATAAAATTAAAGAAAATGTGCTGTTGAAGAAAATCAGAGTCTAAACTCATTCCCACCTTTGATTTCGGTAAGTGCTGAAAATCAAACAAAAATGTTCAACTGTGAGCTTATTCTTCATTAGGAGGTTTCACCATTCTATAACTTCTGGTTATCACTTCAGTCACGGCTTGCAGAATGGGGTCCTCTCGGCTTGAAATTTCGAAATTCGAAATTCTAAATATAAGATTAAGAGGATAAAGTTTTCGAAGTGGACGGATTAAAGTCCCCGAAGCAGTCTTCACCTCGTCCACACAAGCACATCGGTCATGGCTTGTGTAGCACATGGCATCGGTTCATCACTCGGCCTAAAGGCCAAGTAACTCTTTTCTGGTTAATACTTTCGACCAGCACGATGTCGCTTGTCTGTATAGCGTGTCCTAACTCGTTTGCCTTCTGAACTAGCTCAGACAAATACTCCTTCCTGAAACGGCTTCGAAGTTCCTTTCGTAGGGTCTGGCAGATTTTGTACCTTGCTTGAAGTTTACTGGAATCAATTTTGTCTAGATCAGGTACTCCCACTTCAGCTATGTCTTGAATAAACATCGCGGGGGTAAAAGGCACAAAGTCATCACTTTGGTCAGTGACACAAGTCAGTGGTCTGCTGTTCACTGTAGCTTCTACGTCACACAAAATTGTTGTCAACTCTTCGAAATTCACAGATGAGCGACCTAAAATTCTGATTAAGAGTGCTTTGATGGATCGAATCAGACGCTCTCACCAACCAACCCAGCACGCCGCTGTTGGTGGTATAAATTTCCACTTCAGTGGTACAGAATCTTCAGAAGTTTCTATTTCCCCCCCCCCAATGCATGTTCTTCAAGATGTTGTTAGTACCTGTAAAATTAGTTCCGTTATCCGTGTATATGGTGATGGGTCTTCCTCTCCTCGCTATGAATCTTCTTAAAGACTGGATAAAGGCTTCTGTCGATAGACTTGTCACCAATTCTAAATGTATCGCACTGTAGACGGCACACATGTGAAAAGTACATGTGAAAAGTACGATCCAAGATTTGGTTTTCCCTTTAAGAAAGACCAGACCGCAAAGGTCTATACCCACAACTTCAAGAAATCTTGAGTCTCTGACTCTGTCTAATGGGAGACGAATGGGAGGAGTGTTATTGGCTTTCGCAGAAAATCTTTTACATTTGAGGCACTTCGATAGCACTTTCCTGATGTTTCGTTTCGAAGGTATGATCTAGAATTTCTCCATCAACAAGGGTCTAATAATGTGGGGTCCAGCGTTACAATTCTTTACATGACAATGTCGTATCAAATACGAGACAACATGATGTTTGAAGAGTAACAATATAGGATAACGAAAATTGAACTCATCTTCTCGATCCAAAATTTTGTCTTGAAACAAATGATGTTATTTTGGTCCGTAACAACAAGTAGTCCTTTCACAGAATCTTTTACATCCCAAAAATTTCTCTCTGAATCGTTAACCAGAGAAAATTATCTGCTTCTTCCTGTTCTGTTGCAGCTAATTCTTTGGGGTGTTGCAGTTCATCTTTGGTGGCGCTACGAGCGCCGTACCGCGAATCACCCCCCGTTTCAAACTGTTTGAATCAGAATGCATTGTGCATAAGAACCGACCAGTTCGGTAATAATGGAACTCTCGCTGGAGAGTAATTTCTTAGTACCTTTTATGTAAATACTGTAACTAATCTTAAATTGTAAATAAATTATGTTAATTTAAACCTGATCGTCATAATTGAAAGAGAAGTGTGCAGTATCATCACTCAAGACAAATCCTTTGAACACCTCCCAGCGCAGAATTAGCACCTGGCGTCCGCGTGACAGGACTCATTTGAAACTGAAGGTAAGCGCATGCTTACTTAATTTATATTTGCATAATGAGTAAAGATAACGTAGAAAAACTGAAGCGGCAGCGTGCTGTTTTGCGCTCCGCTACAACGAAGATTTTAACGAAAATCTCAAATACATTTGATGATTCTGAAATGATATATGATGATAAGGTAGATGCTCTGGGAGTCCTAAAAGATCAGTTAATGGAAAAAGTTGAGAAACTTAAAGCTTCAAATTCTGAAATTTTTGAAAACATTCCTGATAATGAAATTGAAGATGAAATTGAAGGAGTTGAAATGATTGATGAAAAAATTATAGAATGGAAATACAAAATTTCAAAATTTTTAAATCAGAATATTAATGTTAGACCCCAACCGGTTGTAACCGAAATTCCAAGAAATGAAATTGCTGCTTCAGCAGTTACGCAACTTAGTTCTTGTTCAAATTTAGTGAAACTTCCAAAACTGTGTATTGAAAAATTTTATGGTGATTCATCCACTTGGCTCGAATTTTGGAGTCAATTTTCTAATGCTATAGATGAAAATGAAAATTTGACAACTATTGATAAATTTTGTTATTTGAAATCTTTATTGGGAGGTTCTGCTGCTAATGTTGTGACTGGATTTTCATTAACACATGAAAATTATAAATCAGCTATTGAACTTTTGAAAAATAGATTTGGACGACCTGACTTGACAATTAATTTACACGTAAGCAAACTTTTGAATTTGAATCCAGTTAAAAATTCTTCCAATGTAAAGGCCTTGAGAGACCTGTATGATAGCTGCGAAATTCAAATTCGTAATCTAAAATCCCTAGGTGTAGCATCTGGCAGTTATGGACACTTATTATGCCCTATTTTACTTAAACTAATACCCTCAGATATCGCGTTGGAATATAATAGAAATCGAAAGAAAAAAACGGATTTTGATATAGATGAATTACTTACTTTTTTAAAAGATGAAATTGAGTCTCGCGAAGCTACTCAACAGTTTAGTAGTTCAGAAAAATACTTCAGCGTTAAAACCGAAACTTATCGTAATGTCAAACGAAATATTCCAACGGCATATGCTTTAACAACCTCTGTTAAAAATAATTGTATCTTTTGTGAAAATTCTAACCATTTTTCTGATAAATGTAAATCTCTTTCGATTCCCCAAAAATGTGAAAAACTTAAAAGAGAAGGTCGATGCTTTTTATGTTTCCGAAAATTCCATATTGCTTCTAAATGTAGAGCCGTAAAAGAAAGTTGTAAAAATTGTCAAAGTAAATTCCATAATACATCAGTATGCTTGAAAGCTAATGAAAATCCGGTAGAGCCAAAAAATGAAGCGGAAACTCTTGTCACTACTGTTTCCCAATGTAAAGTAAAAGTCCCCCAATCCAGTAACGAAGTTATACTTCAAACTTGTTGTGTACGAATTTCAACTGACAAAAGTACGGCAGAAGCCGTGTGTTTGTATGACAGTGGTAGCCAAAGAACGTTTATAACAAAGGACGTTGCAATGGCCTTGAGACCCCCCGTAATTGGGAAGGAAAAGCTCCTTGTCTACTCTTTCGCGTCCCGTGAGGGGGAGCAGAAAATTTACGATGTGGTCAGCGTTAAACTCAGCCACGTTGAGGATTCCAGCAAAAGCCTTTGCATTAAAGCGTTAGTGGTTGAAGAAATCTCTAACGTATTGATTTCGAAGCCACGGGTAGATAAGAATGTTTCGCGGAAGTTAGCCAAATTCGAGTTGTCGAATTGGAGTAGGGAAGGGGAGGATTCGCGAATTCAACTACTTGTGGGAGCTGACTATCTATACCAAATTACGGGAGGGGGAAAAGTTGAACGAATCACAAAATCTCTGTTTGTAAGCGAGAGTTTATTTGGGTTTTCGCTTTGCGGAGCGTTAAGCATTGACGAAAGGGGGAAAAATGAATGTGCCTCAGTTTTAAAAATAGCTGTACAAACTAATGACAATGAACGCGAGGATTTAAGAAAATTATGGGAGCTTGAAGCTATTGGAATAAAAAATAATAATGATGTATTCTCTGAATCTGATAGAGAAATCATGGATAGATTTGAAAGCGATTTAAGCTTTACAAATAATAGATATCAAACAAAGTTACTTTGGAAGGATAATAGGGAAAAGTTAGGAGATAACTTTAATATTTCAAAGGATCGTTTTGTACATCTAAAACGAAAACTAAAATGGGATAGTTGGTATTCTGAAACTAAACACTTAAGGAAACTGGAAATTCCTAGGATATATTTCCCTGATGGATTAAATTTGTCCTATGATTGTATAGAAATTCATTTATTTTGTGATGCCAGTCCTAAGGCCTACGGTGCGGTAGCTTATATTAGATATAGAAATGAAGCTAACCAGATTAAGACTGCATTTCTCTGGTCTAAAGCCAGAGTATCCCCTTTAAAACGAGTGACCATTCCCCGTTTAGAATTGTTAGGTGCATTAATTGCTGCCAGAATGTCTAAATATTTAAAAGGGGTATTAGATTTACGAAATTTGGAATTTAAGCTATGGACCGACTCTACAATAGCCTTATATTGGATTAAAGGATCTGCAGCAAACTGGAAGCCCTTTGTTTCCAATCGGGTTACTGAAATTCAATCTTTGTCAGATCCGGAAAGTTGGAACTATTGTAGAGGTCAAGATAACCCAGCTGATTTACGTACACGTGGTGAACACTTAAGCTCTTTAATAGACAATAATCTTTGGTGGCAAGGTCCTGTCTGGTTATCCCTCCCTGAATCTATGTGGCCCCCTAAGGTAGGAGTTAAAGAAGACGAAGAAGTAGCAATTGAAAGAAAATCTAAGACAAAAATGACTCAGGTATGCTGTGCCGTAAATGTACGATCTGAAGCCCTTTTAAATGTAGACCGGTTCAGTAAGCTCTCTCAATTGTTTAATGTTACGGGGTGGATCCTGCGTTTCCTTCATAATTCAAATCCGAAAAATTGTAAAATATCCGGTCCATTAACAACCACAGAAGTAGAAAGGGCCGAGATTTATTGGATCAAGCAAATTCAAAGATCTGCTTTCTCGGAGGAAATTGAGCAGCTACAGCGAGGAAAATCGATTTTTAAGGAATCAAAGTTGTACCACCTTAATCCCGAACTCGACGAGAATAAACTACTTGTGATTAAAGGCAGACTACAATTTTCAGATTTATATGAGCGGGAAAAACATCCGTGGGTGCTTCCCGATAAAGGAAGGTTTGTAAACCTACTTATTATTGATGCGCATGCAAGAATGTATCATTTTGGTGTAGCTGCTACCCTAGCTCATCTACGAGAGCGATATTTCATCATGAAGAGCAGAAGAATAATAAAATCTGTCCTGAAAACCTGCATGCTGTGTAAAAAGTTCAATGCCACCTCTGGAAAAGAAATTACTGCACCCCTACCTAGAGATAGAATTATCGAAACACCACCTTTTGAGACCATCGGTATAGATTTTGCAGGGCCAATTTACACTAAAGGATCCTTGGGATCAGAAAAGACTTACATTGTGCTGTTTACCTGTGCGGTTACAAGAGCTATTCATTTAGAGCTGGTGACGAATTTAAGCACGTCTAATTTCATTTTAGCTCTTAAGCGATTCTTTGCTCGAAGAGGACTCTGTAAGGTGATATACAGTGACAATGCCAAAACATTTGTCAAGACCGACTTGCTTTTAAAAGAGATCTGGAAAAGAATTTCAAAGGAAGAAGTTAAAAACTATTTAACTATGAACAAAATAATATGGAAATTTATCATCCCAAGAGCAGCCTGGTGGGGAGGTTTTTGGGAGAGAATGGTTAGATCTGTGAAAACACCATTAAAGAAGATACTCGGTAGAACTTGCCTTACTTATGAAGAAACCGAAACTATGCTCACTGAAGTAGAGGCAGTAATTAATTCTAGACCCTCATCGTATGTTTACGAAGAGCCTTCAGAACCGGAATCTCTAACTCCAGCTCATTTCTTAGTAGGAAAGAGGTTAACATCGTTGCCCTGTGGAATTCCAATTATCTTCGAAACGAAATCCGATAAATCCACGTTATTAAACAAATTAAAATATCGCCAACAAATAATTGATCATTTTTGGAAAAGGTGGAGAAAAGAATATCTTCTGGAGCTACGATCAGCAAATAAACTAGATCCCGACAAATCTTCAGCCTTCAAAGTTGGTGATATAGTCCTGATTCATGATGAAAAGTTGCCAAAACATCTTTGGAAGTGTGGATATGTAAAAGAACTTTTGCCCGGACGAGACTCTAAAATAAGGTCATGTATCCTGAAAACTCCAACTGGACTGATTAAAAGACCGATACAACTACTGTATAAACTTGAATTAGATTCGATGGAGAACTCAAATGAACAACAATCTTAGAACTTTAACCTTATTTGATTTGTTATATTGTGCTTGATTTTAATATCTTTTATTCTCATTTTAGAATTCAACTTAATTTTACTAAACTTTAAAGTGTTTGAAAATTTGGTAATCTTTCTTAGTATGTAAGTATGTCTTTAACATTTATTGATTTGTATTCAAGAAGCTATCATCATTTAGGTAATGTTTTGTTTTAATTTTTGTATTGTTCTTATTTATGTATTGTTTGATGAACAACTGTAATTGTTCATCCGGGGGCAGTGTGTTGCAGTTCATCTTTGGTGGCGCTACGAGCGCCGTACCGCGAATCACCCCCCGTTTCAAACTGTTTGAATCAGAATGCATTGTGCATAAGAACCGACCAGTTCGGTAATAATGGAACTCTCGCTGGAGAGTAATTTCTTAGTACCTTTTATGTAAATACTGTAACTAATCTTAAATTGTAAATAAATTATGTTAATTTAAACCTGATCGTCATAATTGAAAGAGAAGTGTGCAGTATCATCACTCAAGACAAATCCTTTGAACACCTCCCAGCGCAGAATTAGCATGGGGAAACCGTATGTTCGGTTCTTGCACTTCGAAATAAATCTTTTAACCCAACATATAAGAATTTGGAAAATCGTGAAATTCTTGTGAAATCCAAGAAAGGAGTTTCGAAACTGCAATCAAAAGTCGTAGACACAGTTTTTCTTGTGTCGGTGGTTACAAGTTCCTCGTAAGGGGTTGTTTCTATCCTGGGCCATTCATCTTCTGATATTCTTAACCAATGTGGTCCCTCCCACCATCTGCTTTTCACGAATTGTTGAGGATGGGAACCACGAGAAGGTAAATCGGCCGGGTTGAGATGACCCGGTATAAAAAACCATTGATGAACTTCGGTGAGCTTACAAATCTCTCTTATTCTATTCCCTACAAATGCACCCCATTGACTGTTCCTTCGTATCCACGCAAGTACTGTAGAAGAATCAGTTCAATAACAGATCGGAACTGTATTAAAGCTAAGGACTTCTACGTGTAATCTGTCAATCGTGCTCCTAGAACACAAGCAAGAAGCTCTAGACATGGTATAGTCACGTTCATCTTTGGTGAGATACGGACCTTTGCCCTTAAGAGTTGCACAGAAATTTACTTTTCGTCTTCACAACAAAGGAAGATAACGGTAATAAAGGCCTTTTGGATGGCATCACAGACCGTGTGTAGTGACGAACTTTGTTTCGCACCATGGCCTATTGATCTTGGAATCTTCACACTAGATAAATTATTTAATTCATCATACCATTTTTTGAAATCCCTTTGAATTTTATTGGGAAGAGGAGTATCCCAATCTGTTTTTGTGAACCAAGCTTCTTGTACCATTAATTTACCCGGTAACAATGCCGGGGCCATGAAACCAGTGGTATCGAAGATTCCTTTCACTAATAACAAAATGTGTCGTTTCGACAATTTTTCTATTTTCTTATCAAATTTGGTACTAATCATTAAGCAATCTTCCCTTTTATCCCACAGAAGACCTAGTACTGGAACTGTATTTTGGGGGTTTTCTTTAAACAAGTTTTCCCCATCTAAAAATTCCTTTTCATCTAATGGGCCATATTCCCGCATTCTGAAAGTCCTTTTGGCTTTTTCCATAAGATTTGTTGATTTCACAGCGAATTCTTTCAGCTCACTAATGTTATCTATTGAAGTAACGAGATTATCTATATAAAAGGATTTAGCGAGTTTGGACGCAATCTGGCTTTGCTCTTCTGAAGCGTTGAAAAAGGAAACTTGGTAACTGTCCCAAGTGGAAATGAAGTACACGTAGCCCCGAAAATATCTCTATCATGCTGATATACTTGTATCTTCTCACACTACAGAAACCTCTAAAACTGGCAGTCATGTTCGTCAACCACAATTTGATGAAAGGCACGACGAATATCAGAAGTGACAGCAACCGGCTTCTCTCTAATTATTAACACTCGATTACTGATACTCGGTAACTATTTTTGCTGACTGCAAGTCCATCCGTAGAGGCTTCCCCCACCTATCAGATGTCAGTTTAGTTTTCGTTCTTCATCCACGGACATTCAAACATCGGTGACAGGTTGGCTCTCCTCAGTAGCATAGGCACTCCGGTTCATGGTCAGATCCAAGCATCGGAGTATGCTCGTCGTAACTTAAATAAGATACACAAATAGCAGCTACTTTTCATTAGTTCAGTCTCCGAATATAAATCTCTTAATCAGGGCTGCCCAACCTTTTTTAGTTGGCGATCAACTTTTCTATAATTTTTTATTACATTTATTTTTATTATAATTTTTTATATTTTTTATTTATCGACTAGGTCTCATTTTTACCATGTTTTTATTAACCCGCTTTCTTGTTTGTTTGTTTGTTTGTGTGAGTGTTTGTCGAGTACAAATCTTGCAATCGATTTTTAACCAACTTCCCGACTAGCTAGACATTTGAAACTTTTAGAATAGCTCAGATCACGATGACAATGCATTATTTTAATAAGCCATTTTTAAGCAGCTTGAATTCATTTTCAGTTAATTTTGCTTTGTAGAATGGTGCAGCCATCTATCGACCGGGACGGGAACAAAAAGTTAAACGCAAGTTAACTTCCGATTCTCAAGCTAAACGATTGATTACGCATTTGATCATTCTATTTCAAGTTGATGGGATAATTCATCAAAAAAATTTTTAAAAAGAATTTATTAATACATAGAATTCTCAAGTTTATATGATTCAACAGAAAATTTAAAGATATGGTATAATAAAAAGTTATTTTTATCTTATTCTTATTTTTATCTTATTCTAACTATTCTAAAGTTACTTTTATAATTATTTAAATGGAAAACGAGCCTCTTATCACTAACATAGTCCATATATTTATGAAATTATGGCTCGCGATCGACTAAAATCATGTCGAAGATCGACCGGTTGGCCACCCCTGCTCTATATTATATCTTCTCCTCTATTTCCTACTAATCTTCTTAGTCCCTCCTGTCTTTTTCTTTGGTTAATTTTCTTTCCAGCCCCTCTTCTTCCACTGGTCTGCATATCTATAATTTTTATTTCTCTTCCCTCCTGGTGTTGGGGTCTGCCTCCTATAATTTTATATCTGTCTACCTCCTTCGTTCTCACGCTTATCCATATCGTTATTTATTTATTTTTTCAATGTGGAGGCACTTGTCGCGAAGACATTCGCCTATAATTCACCACAGTTTTGCTGGCCATTTTATTATGGGGGCTCCATATAGGCGGACCAGCATTGCCCTGTATGAAGGGACGACACAAACGGAGGCATTTTAGTGGTGCTTCGCCAGGATTCGATCCGAGCACCCTCAGCACCGAAAACCAGCGCGCTGTACTACAAGGCCCCCCATATCGTTTATAAATATTGTTGTTCCATTTACCACAAATTACATCCATATTTTTGCATTTATCTATCCACAAATACGCTCCCCGCTACACGCCATTTTCTTCATATGTTTCCTTTACTGGCAGTTTCTACGTTTAGTTTTCCCATATGCTTCCTGTATTTGATAGTCTTGGCTATCATTGCCACTCTTCTAATCGTCGCGTTCGAGGTTGTGTTTCCTCTTTCAATCTTCTCTTCTGTATACTCCCCGTTTTGTGGTGTAGATGAAGCACATGTAATAATTAATATTCTAGGAAATAATATATATCGCACGTTGTAATCTCTGTTGGTCAATTAAGTCAACTTTAAATATATTAGCATTTTTAAAATAGCCCTGTAGGTCATTACTCAATTTGTTTCAACTGGCGGCGATCCAATTTTTAATTGATTCATTATTACTGATGATTATTAGAAAAAGTGCGCAATTTTTCTGATAATGGTAGGTTGCGTGAGAGTATATTAAAATATTAGATCACGGAAAGCATTAATATTTGATTCTTTAACTTTAAATAACTTGACGTGACTGTAAACATTGATTTTTTATTTTATTCATTATCTTGTAAAAGTGGCTGGTATATTGTCCTTTTCTTGTGGCCGGTGATGTAATAATCTATATATATATATATAAAACAGTTCCGTAACTGACTCACTGACATACAACGCACAGACAAAACCGCTGGACCTAAAGGGCTGAAATTTTGCATGGCGATTCTTCTTATGGTGTAGGGGTGCACTAAGAAAGATTTTGGAAAAATTCTTAGATTTTTTTAATTAAATTTTTAAGCTGTTTTTGTAACTTGTTTTAAGTTTGCATTTAAAATAATAATTTGAGGGTTATAAAATTTATATCACGAGAAAGATCCTAAAAATTCCTTTAAAATGAAATCCTTTTCGAATCTTTACCTCCATTTTCAGATTTTTGGTGAATTTTTAAAGATTAATTTTTAGAATTTAATTTATTAAATGCTGATCAAGTGATTTCTTTTTCTGGTACTTTAAATAAATTTATCGTCAGGTGCATAACAACTAAACAGACAAAAAAATTTTTTTTTTCTTTCTAATGCAGCAGACGATTGGATATTATCCAAAAAAAAATAAATATCCCTTATGATTTTTTCATAAATATATATATTTATATTTTTGGAACGAAGTTCTTTTACGCGGCTTGTGAACTGGCAGAAATCGTCAAGTAACGAAATCGCGTTATGTCCCCTAAATAAAAGATTTTTCTCAAGGATTCCGTGGCTGAATGGTTATCGCATCGGACGCGAGCTATCGCTCAGTGGATCTATCACTGAGAGAGAGGTCCCCGGTTCAAATCCCAGTACAAGCGCTGTGGGCAATTTCTAATTTAATCTCTTTGTTGTGTTAATTCTTCTTTTTTATGTTTTGTGGGAAAATATTGACTTTATTATCTTCAGATTACGATAACTCGCCAAAATATGATCGTAGAATTTTGATCTCTTTACAATCTGAGACTACAGACATTTCTCTTTCAAACTAGACCGCATTTGTTTAAAAATATTTTAAAACAGACTAATATTTTCATCAAAAAATGAAACACATTTCTTCAGTATTGCTTCACCTATGTGCCAAAAGATGGCAGCACATGTAAAATTGCTTTGTTTGTTTGTATAAAAATTATATATATATTTTTAGAATTAATAGCTTAAAGATTAATGTTTAAATTGGTAAATTACTTACTAGATTTTTAAGAATTTTTGTAATAATTTGTTTATACATTTATAGCTTTAAAAAACTAATAGAACTTTTATTATTTATTATCTTCATTGTAAAAAAAGCGATACATGCTGGGTAATTTTGAATGCGGTTTGATTTTTAGTTGTTCTATGCTTAGAGGGAAATTTTGTCTTAAAAACGCTGTTGCTATTTATTCTTTGTTATCTATTCATTCATTTTTTGAGAAATTCCAAATATTTATTTAAAAATAGGAACATCCAGGTTAACTGCTAAAATCACATTATTGCATTTTTATTCTAAAACGTATTTATAGCAAATAAGAAATGGATTTCCTAATATTCAACCACACCATTTATGGTAAGTAAATTCTGCTATTATAGAAAAATAAATTCCCATGGCATCGCAGTTATGTTATTATAAATTTCATTAACAAAATAAATCTGTTTTAACTAATAGAAAAGTTTTGTGTATTGTTCTTTTCTCTATTCTTTATGTCAGTTATCTATTATCGAAGGGCTTGTCTATACATTATTTTAAGCATCTTTAATGGTTTTAACGTATACCATTTTTAACAAACATAGCTTTTACTGCACAGTTTTTACTCTGCTATTTAAATATATATAATAGAAGAATTATAAGAATTGTTGACGTACATGTTTTACATGTACGCTAACAGACAGCACCAAGCGCCGTGCTTAGCCCCAGAGTTTTAAAAAGAAATCGTTGCTTGATGCAAGATCAAAGTTTGTGAGAAAAAAAATTCTACAACATCATATTTTTAATTCACGTCCCTCAAGTCTTCCTTCTTAAAATCCCACGCGTAGGAGGAGATTTTTGGACTACGAGTAGTCAAGTCCATTTTCTTACCTTGGTGCGACCAGCTTGCCTCAGCGATTCCGAGAGGAAGGATGATATAGAATGAACCCACTAACCCCTTCATGTCTGCAGACGGTAAATTTAATGATTCCCTGTTTTATTGTTAATGAAAATTCTTTTATGTCACCCGCGACAGTATAAATATCATATTACAAAGATATTTTCACTTTACCTAAGATTGAAATAAAAATATAGTTGAATGATGAAATTGACGGGCATATATTATGTTGTTACGTAAAAGCAGGAAAATTTGACTTATCTTTAGACTTGATATTATACGTAACGCTAAACTACGAATGTTCGTTTAGAACGGCCACTTGATCGACATAATGGAAATAATAACAACGAAATAATACCAGTTAAGAAACCAGTCTCCGCACAGTAGTGTCACTCTCTAGGGAAAGTCCAATGCAATTTCGGCTGATGCTAATAAAAGATGAAACATTGCATATCATATTTAAAATATCATATAGTCATATAATGAAAGCTTATATAAAGTGATGGAATGTCAACTAAAGTATGCAGCTCACTGGGTTTCGAGCCGTAGCAACTAATGTCGCTGCAATAACATTACTTGTTATTATTGCAGGCGCCATATTGAATGGTAGAAGGCTCATTGCTCATCGATGACAACAGACTGAAAAGTCTTGACGAGGGATCAATCACTTCATTGAGGTAACCCCAGGTAACGCCTTTTATCAGAACGTTATGCCGACTATAAAATTTATAGAGTAATAAGTGATAGTCTGAGTTTTTTTTGGAACCAAGTTCTTTTCGCGGCTTACAGTAGAGTGAACTGGCAGGAATCGTCACGTAACAAAAAATCGTTATGTCCCCTTCGTAAGAGCTTTTTCTCAAGGACTCTGTGGCTCAATGGTTATCGCATCGGACTACGGAGTATCGCACTATCAGACTACGGAGCGAGAGGCCCCTGGTTCAAATCCCCGCACAAGCACTGGCCGTTTCTATTCCCACTTATTCTTGGAATAGCGCAGTCTATATACCGGGTGGTTATAATTAAATTTCCCCAATAAACGCCATCCTACAGCGCAAACGGGTGAATGGAATGCAACGAAATTTCGTACGTGGGCTATACACGAGATGCGCTCACGGAATTTCGAAAAAAAAATTTAGTTCCAAAATGTCCACCAGAGGGCACCTTTTCGGAAAAAACATGAAATTTGACACAATAAACGACCAAAATGGAATACAGAAACAATATTAACAACCCAGAACAAGAATTATGAGTTATAAAATGTAAAACCGGTAAAAGCTGTCCGTTGTAGGAGAAAAATGTCGAGATTTGCATGCTTGGGAAGAAGAGGAAGCTTTATGCAAAACATGTTAGGATATAAAACATTTGCAGACGTTGTCATGTTTAAGTCGATGTTTCTGGCTGTACTAATTACGGTCTCTTTAGTTGAACGTGCGTTATTGGTGAAGCTGTTTTACGAAAACAAGGAGAATGCTTCTGCTGCAGTTCGTTAATTTTGTCGTAGAAAGTACCTACGGCGTGGACCAATGTCTACTAAAGGTATCCGGGCCTTGATTAAGAGATTTGAAGAGACGGGGAAATTAGGATTTCAACCTGGAAGAGTCCGTAAACGTGTCACACTGGTACTTGTTGATGCCGTCAAGACAGCTATTGACGCATAGTCACAGACATCAGAGTTTGGGAGCAGTAGCGCGCGTGCAGTTTCTCGACAGCACCGTCCGAAAAGTACTCAGAAACATAATGCACTACTTCCCATACAAGATACGCCATACCCAGGAGCGGCTTGATAGGGACAAGCCAAAACGTCTCTCATTCGCAGTCAGTTTTCTCAACAGAATGACTGTTGATCTGTCATGGCCTTGGAATATTCTGCGGAGTGACGAGGCTAATTTCTACCTCAATGGGACATTCAACATACAGAATTACCGCATTTGAGCTAAGGCAAATCCGCGGATCCAGACAGAATTTCCCCTACAGTCACCAAAGGTCACTGTCTGGTGTGTATTCACGGCGACATTCATCCTTGGGCCATTCTTCTTTGAAGAAATCGGTGAACGTGGGCCTGTCACTTGTTCCGTTACGGGCCGTCGCTACCATGGCATGCTGCAGATGTTTGTTGTGCCGCAACTACAGCAAAGGCGGGTCCTTACATCGTCCATTTCCATGCAGGATGGTGCGCCCCCACATATCCATGGGTACGTAAAGGCGTTATTGCTCTAACACTTCACAGAGGAACGGGTTATTAGTAGCTCCTTTCCTAATCCATGGCCACCACATTCACCGGATCTAACTCCGTGCGATTTCTGGTTATGGGGCTATTTAAAAAAATCTGATGTATCGTGGAGGTGTTGCGACGTTGAATGACTTAAAGAACTTCATAACGCTTCATGTGCGAAGCCTCACAACTCATCAGTAACGATCTGCTGTTGAACACACTGTCCATCGACTTGAAATTTTGCTGGTGAATGAAGGTGGTCACTTTGAGCAGCTTTCCCTACATCGTCCTGGACACGATTAACAACTGCTCCTCTTGTGCAGTTACGTCCTAATCTATTCTTGTTTCTGCAAAATGAACTGTTTTTGTTTCTCCATTAACTTCCATTAATGTGGTTCGATGACAAGGTGATCTGAAACTGGTCAATAAATGTTAATATTGTTTCTGTATTCCATTTTGGTCGTTTATTGAGTTAAATTTCATGTTTTTCCCGAAAATGTGCCCTCTGGTGGACATTTTAGAACTAATTCTTTTTTCGAAATTCCGTGAGCGCATCTCATGTATAGCTCATATACAAAATTTCGTTGCATTCCATTCACCCGTTTCCGCTGTATGATGCCATTTATAGGGGAAGTTTAATTATAACCACGCGGTATATATATTATAATATATATATATATATATATATGTGACATTTCACCCCTGATTCCATAACACACACATTAATAATTAGAAACGACGAGGCAGAGTTCTATAAAATTGCAGTCCTTTATTTCATAACATTTGGGAGCGGATATCAGAGCGTCTTTCTAGCATGACGCGAAACATACAAGTTCTTACAAAGACAGACAATCGCAGACTGCCTGCTCTCTTAGTCAGGGTCTGTACCAAAGTCAGCGACTGTTTACATGAACACAGATGTTTTTCGTGGGTGGTATACTACTATAAGAAGCACATTGGGTGCGCTTTATCTTTATGATATTGTTTGACACTTTTGATCCTTTATCTCTGGCACCCGCAGCCATTATCTCTGAGATATTGTGAACTGCGGATTTTAGATGACTAGAGACGGGGTTTGGTTACTCCTTCTGGGCGGCATGGCTAATAATCCTATCAACTGAAAAGAATTTATTGTGTTATTTTCCCCACTGGAATTTGCAGATGTTCACTTGCTTTTGGGTGGGCTATTCCTGAGAGAAAGGGTCCTCTCTTAACAGATGTGGGACCCGAATTATAGAAATAGACGAGATTCAACTTATAATGACAAGATTCAACTTATAATGTCACATCCCCCCTCCCAAGAGGCTATCATCCTATGCCTGCATAGGGTGAGAGACACCTGAGTGTGAGTATGTTGGGACCTCACCTAATTCACTCTGCAAGATCAACATTATAAGTTTTACTACTTCAATTTTTAAGTTAAGTCATAATCGATATAAAACTCTTGATCTGCAGTATCAAGCTCTTTATATCGACATATGTTAGCTGGAATTATAAATCTTTCCGTCCCTCTGGGGAAGTTCTCCATCTATCTAAATTCCTCCATCTCCAGTCCTCGTGTTCAATACCATAACAATACAATTACTTGTCCTCAAATTAATAGGTGCACAATTACAACAATAGTCTAATAGTAATTAAAAAGTACATAATTATAACAATATTAGTGGGATAATAAAATAAGTAATAAGATAATATACTAGTATAGCCATGAAAAGATTAACATAGAAATGGTAATGGATATGGCTTAATTGAATCTCCATGCAGATACAGTATACCGAAAATCAGTTCTAATTCAATAATAATCTACATGAAATCATACACAAAAACAATTCAATTCTGATACTTGTAAATCAATGCTAAATCAATACACAGAAATGATACATTAAATACTTCAATTCAGGTAAACGTAACTCAACATTAATTAAATAGGAAAACATATTGATAATCACGCACTAAATTAGTTCAATTCAGAAAAATATAACTCAATACTATTTACACTTCTAGAGCACTGGTTTACTCGGATAATAATTACTATTTATACAATCACAATAATGCCAGTATGATCATAAAATATATAATATGATAATAGTGCGTAATAATGAAAAAGAAATAACAGGTGATATAATATAATAAAATCCTTACTAAGACACAAATATATCATATGAACACAATGCTTTTTACAATTATTAGATTATTCATCTCTTTCATTCCACTTAAATTCTCTCATGTTTTTTAATTCACTATATTCTTTAATACAGGGGAATAACTTCTATTTTTCTTAATCTCAAGATCTCTTTCCTATACTCTTTTAGATCTCTACATTGAGCGAAAATTAATCCTTTCACCCTTCCAGTATTCATCTCTCTCAAGCTCAATTTTTCAATTACCTTATCCTTCTAACCTAGCTGTAGTGTTCTGACTTATGATGACATCTGCTAATCAGAGTACTAATTTCTCATGATAGCTTGTCTTTGAATAAGCCTGTCCTATTTAAATGAATTTAAGATTCTACTGAAAGGTACAAATTTCCTCCTTCCATTTTTCCCCTTAACTTCATAATTAAAATAATAATAAAATAATTCTGACAACTTCAGCTAGTTTGGTTAAGATAAAATTATTATTCGTCTCTTTTTACACACTCAAAGGAATCGGGGACTCGCTCTTTCACCTCCCCCTCTAAAACACTACTCGTCGTTTGACCTACTTCTGTTGGGTGGGGTCAGGGTTCACACTGTTACTCCTAGCACGCTCGGGTTGTTTATCCGCTATCAGCTGTTTGGCGACTGGGGTTTCTTTTCGCCTCTCTAGGTTGTTTATCTGCTATCAGCTGTTGGGCGACTGGGGTTTCGTTCCTTCACACAATTCAAAATTCTGTGCTGAATTAAAATATCGTAGCCTAGATGCATGAATTACGTCGACGTCTGTTTTCGTCAGTGGGTTTCGCTTATTAATTTCATATGTCACATCGGATAATTGTTTTGTGATTGTAAAAGGCCCCTCGTACGCTTGGGTTAGTTTGCGAGTGTTGGGGTAATGAAATGTCTCTATCATGACGGTATCACCTACTTTAAACGGGGAGTTTTTGAATTTTTTATCATACTGTACCTTGTTTTTCTGATGGTCAATGATAGTTTTTTCGTATGCAATCTCTCTCGCCCTATCTAAATCTGGGTAAATCTTAGTTTCAGTTAATGGAGAAATGTATGGGGAACGTCCATATAATAGATATATTGGCGGGAATGAGGTAACTTGATGAGGGGTATTATTGTAATCTACGGTAACCTGTTCTAGAACTTTCGGCCAGGGTGTTTTCTGTGTATCCTCATTAATTTTACAGCGCATTCTTTGCATAATGGTGGCTCCTACTCTCTCCTGTTTCCCATTGCTTTCAGGCCTATGAGAGGCGGTCAAAATTTGTGATATATTATGGTTTTTTAAGAAGTGTTTAAACTTGGTTGATGTGAATGCGGCGTTTCTGTCACTTAATAATTTCTTTGGTTTGTTAATCTGAAAAATTTGTTTTAAGCAATTAATGTATGTGTCTGTAGTTGAGGTGGTACTTGCGAATGTCCAGATGTATCTTGTGCTATGGTCCATTACACAATGTAGATATTTTTTCCTTGAATTATAATATCCTAGACCTCCGATAGTGTCAATAGACATTAATTCGAACGGTAGCTTTGCGGGAGGTAAAGCCTGTAATAATCCAAATCTCTTTTGATGTGATTTTTTGTTTAGCTGACATATTTCACAATATTTTACATAATTCGCTATGTCAATAATAATAGTATCCCAATAATAAATAGGTGACAATATTTGTATCATTTTTTGGATCCCAGGATGGCCAAATTGAAGATGTGCTGCTGTCAATAATTTCAACCGTAATGAAGTAGGAATAAATATTTTTGTCAAACCCTTTTTCTGGATAGTCACTACATTATCTCTTTTCTGAAATCTCGGATTATGGGTATTGTCTGCCTGTTGGTGTTCTTCTATTTCGTCTAATGTTATCAAATTGATTTGTTGTTGGACAAAGTGGGAAATCGGCTGTCTACTCAAAAAATCTGCTTCGTGATTGGTCGAACCCTTCTTATATTTTATGTCGTAGTCGTACATTGATAACTTTAGGGACCAGCGGAATAATCTTCCTGTTAAGTGTTTAATGGATTTCAGCCATACTAAGGCGGCATGGTCCGTGAAAATGGTGAATCTAGTTCCGTGCAGATAGCAGTGAAATTTCTCAACAGAGTCAACAATCGCGAGACATTCAAGTTCCGAAGCACTGTAGTTCTTTTCGTATGGTCTTAAACCTCGTGAATGATATGCTACAGGGTGTAGTGTTCCATCAGGGTACTCCTGTTTTAGGACACATCCTATCCCCTCTCCTGAAGCATCCACAAATAATTTACAAGGGTAATTTGGATTATGTATGGTTAGAATCGGTTTGGAAATTAGTGACATTTTAAGTGTTTCGTACGCTTGTTGACGTTCGTCGTTCCAGTCCCATTTAACGTTCTTTTTTAATAACTCATTTAGGGGTTTTCTCAATTTAGCGTAATTTTTGATAAATTTGTTGTATACATTGACACTCCCTAAAAATCCTTGGAGTTGTTTTACGTTTTTTGGTGGAATTAATTTCTTGATAGTTTCTATGTTTGAATTATTTGGCGACATCGTACCCTCTCCAATCTCATATCCTAAAAAGGATATTTTCTTTTGCGCTAATTGGCACTTTGATAACTTTAATTTAAGATTTTCTTGGACACAGATCTGGAATATTGCTCGGAGATGCTCTACATGTTCTTCCATAGTATTTGAGAAAATGATTAAATCATCAAAGTAGTTCAGTGCGAAGTTAACTCTATGTTTGTTTAATATATGTCGCATGGTTCTTTGAAAAATCGCGGGAGAATTTTTAAACCCATAAGGCAATACCTGAAATTGATATAACCCATAGTTGCAGGTGAAGGCTAATTTTTCTTGACTCCCCTCCTCTAAAGTAATGTGCCAGTAGGCTGAAGCAATATCTAGTGAGGAAAATATCCTAGCTGTACTCAATTGGTCCAAAAGGTGATCAATTCGGGGTATTGGCTCTCTGTCCGTTTTACATATCTCATTTAGTTTTCGGAAATCTATACATAGTCGGGTTTTTCCTTCTCCTCTCTTGTGGGCCAGGGTGACGGGGCTACTGTAAGGTCCATGTGAGGGTTTGATTATTTTATGTTTTAACAATTCGTCGATTTGGGTCTTAATTTCTAAATTGTCTTTTTGCGACGCTCTATAGGGCCTCAAAGCTATAGGTAATTCTGATGTGGTAATAATTCTAGCAGGCTCCATATTTACTCTCCCAATATCATATTTACTTTTAGCAAAAATACCAATAAACGATGACAATAGAGGAATGAGCTCCGACGATAGATTCATGTTAGCAAATTCAGGTAATTTATCCTGAATGGCATTCTGAGTCTTAGAGTCTTCAGTCAAATCAAGTGTCTTCCTGATTTGCATAGACGTTTTTGGATGCTCATGTTCTCCATTGACATTCGTTAGCATTATACCATCACAATTATTTTCAATACGACCATAATATAATTTAGCACAGTTGTTATCATCAGACTATTCATTTATCATTTTACTCGACCTACATATTAATACACGTTACTCCTAATTCAAATTAATAAATGTGACATTATAAGTTGAATCTTGTCATTATAAGTTGAATCTCGTCTATTTCTATAATTCGGGTCCCACATCTGTTAAGAGAGGACCCTTTCTCTCAGGAATAGCCCACCCAAAAGCAAGTGAACATCTGCAAATTCCAGTGGGGAAAATAACACAATAAATTCTTTAAGCTGCGTAGGTGTGTATATAATTCCGTGATGCTTGTTCTCAGGGCGGGAAGGTCGTTGGAATCTTTTATCGGGCGGATGGCTAATATTTTTTGAATGTGGTGATCAATAGTTCTATCGGTATTCTCGTATCTCTTCTTTAATATTTGTATTATATCCGGGTAGTTTTCAGCTGTCACTGCGAATCCGGCTATTGTTTTGGCTGCCTCTCCATCCAAAAGAGAGATTAAATAATTTAATTTTTCCACTCGGGATAATTCTTTCCGGTTGTTGATGGTGGATTCAAATGTTTGCCAAAACGACATCCAAGTGGTTATGTCTCCGTGAAATTTTTTTAGTTCTATTTTTGGCAATTTTGCGGTGATGGGTTTCGTATCTTTAGTAGAGAGATTGTCAGTTGATTTGTCTTCCAGGATTTCCTTCTCTTGTGTTATTTCAATAATCCTATGTATGGTTTCAAGTATTTTAGTTTGATAGGTCTCTGAGCTTTCCATATCCGTATCTAGTTCTCCTTCTTCCGTTATCATGTCTGCAACGTTTTTATCCAAATCATATAATTCTTGCCGCTTCATTTCCAGTTGATCCTTTAGTGCATGTAATTTACTTTTATATCCTGGCTGTTGTTGAATTTCTTCGACTTGTTTAATTAGTCGAGAAACAGAGCCCCTCTGAGCTTTTCTTGTTCTCTTCAGAACTTCCATCTTCTAAAAAACGAAACTGTCTTTCAACTATATTATCAGTGAGTTATCGCCGCATTCTCTTCCTTCGTAATGTGGGTGACACATGATACCCTGCTCGGTTCGGTGTGGGGAATTGGGAAGCAAGGCTCGTCCGCCATGTTTGTCCTTCTTGTCTTCTATTGCTTTAAAAATGCATATAAGTCCATTTAATCAATTTGATTTCTTCTTATTAAAATCCATTAGGTTTCCTTCGCAAAGTAGCAATCCTGTCGGCTTGTGACATTTCACCCCTGATTCCATAACACACACATTAATAATTAGAAACGACGAGGCAGAGTTCTATAAAATTGCAGTCCTTTATTTCATAACATTTGGGAGCGGATATCAGAGCGTCTTTCTAGCATGACGCGAAACATACAAGTTCTTACAAAGACAGACAATCGCAGACTGCCTGCTCTCTTAGTCAGGGTCTGTACCAAAGTCAGCGACTGTTTACATGAACACAGATGTTTTTCGTGGGTGGTATACTACTATAAGAAGCACATTGGGTGCGCTTTATCTTTATGATATTGTTTGACACTTTTGATCCTTTATCTCTGGCACCCGCAGCCATTATCTCTGAGATATTGTGAACTGCGGATTTTAGATGACTAGAGACGGGGTTTGGTTACTCCTTCTGGGCGGCATGGCTAATAATCCTATCAACTGAAAAGAATTTATTGTGTTATTTTCCCCACTGGAATTTGCAGATGTTCACTTGCTTTTGGGTGGGCTATTCCTGAGAGAAAGGGTCCTCTCTTAACAGATGTGGGACCCGAATTATAGAAATAGACGAGATTCAACTTATAATGTCACATATATATATATATATATATATATATATATATATATATATATATATATATAATATGTATATATATATATATATATATATATATATATAATGCATATATGTATATATATATATATATATAATCAATAGAAATCTACATATTAAATCACGTTTAGAGTTGAAAAAATAACGTAAGGAACTTCGTTCCTGACGGGGGTCCCCCGACCGCACAATTTTTTTTTTATTTATTTATTTATTTATTTATTTATTTATTTTTTTTGTTCTGCTGGCAAGAACATTAATTGTAGTGACCTCGAGAGCTACATAAATATTTTATACTATTCTGCTCCATCCACAATAGATCAACACACAAGTCTCCTTCAGCTGACCAAATCTATGAAGAAACAAAATCTAGTTTAAATCTCAACTCGATCGAAAATATTTCGACGAATCCATTCACTGAATCCATCTAAGACTGGTAATGCATTTCTGTAAGACTTTTATGGCAACTACTTATTTGAACGAATGAGAAAATGTTCCAGAACACATATACCGGAAACTGGTGGGTATGCATAGCGTTCACGAAACGCATGCCTTTAAGAGTCGATGCTTTTATTCAGACCAAAAGTGATTCATTAATTCATTTATCTGGAAATAAATGCAGTTTATCCGTTTTAGCTTATCTTTCTTCTTTAAGTCTCTAGATTTAATCATGCTTATGACAACATAGTATATCTCCAGAGCATACAGAGAAAAAAATATACAGTAACTAATGAAAATTAAGATGGTTTTTTTTTTAAACAAAGATGTCATACGCGAACGTATATCTGAATTATGTACCGCTTGGCGAGATAAATGAGTCTTTCCCACACTCTATCAAATTGTTAACTATGTCTGGCTAAAAAAATAAAATAACTTCCTTTTTTCGTTAAAGACCTAGTTTAGTTTTAGATAATTGTCGTATAACTTATTTATACGATCAGGAGACATTGCGCTTAGTTTGGTTCTGAGAGATGTGCATATCAACTGCAGTATGACTAAGGCAAAATGTGAGTTTATAGTAAGAAAACAGAATGGGGCTTTATGTCAGGTAACTACAATCTGCATCAAAAATGTTAAAAACATTTATGTATTTTATTTTTAAGAAAGAAGCAAATACATTCGTTTCTTTAAATATTTTGAACTATCTAAAATGCAAGAAATACTACGGTGACACCGATCTGCTTTTACTGGTCAGTTTTGTAAAGATTAATAATTTATTTAGTGTCAGTATCAGAAAATTCTCTGTTATAATTGTTTTAGCCTCAACTTTTAAGGGGACAGTGGACTTTCAAAATTTTGAAATTTGTCCAAAAATTCCATTTTTTTATTGTATTGAATTGTGAAACTACGGACGAGTAGGAATGTGTTGCAAAATTAATTTTTAATTTCTGTGATTTTTTTTCTAGTTATACGCATTTGTATTCAATTTAGATATTATGTGGTTACTAATAGCAATAACTTTAAATGTGTTTTTCTCAAAATAAAAATTTTCATGTCATACGAATATTCAAACTGCTCCGGGCGCATTTATAATTATCGTATTGCTTTGAAATTTAAGTTTTATATACTCAACTGTATATCAAATAAATCTTATTGAAAAAATTATGCTTCGTAGCTCAGAATTTCTAAATTTTGAACTTCAAAAGATGTTTTAGAGGTATTTTGCGTAATAAGAAGGGTGTTTTCAAAATTATTATTTTTTCTCTTTATATGTTTAATGAATGCTTAAAATAAACAATAAGTTTCATTGTTAGTTCTATAAGGTATCCTGTAAATAAAAATTACCATATTATATGCAAAAGAAATGCGTATGGAACATTTTTAATTAGACCAATTGTTGATATAATTAATAATTCATAATTCATAAATTTTTAATATTTTATCTTTAAATTTTAACCACTTTTACATATCTATGGTACTAATAATATATTCAAATTTCAAGCAAATCCATTCAAAACAAAAAAAGTTAGGTTTGGAGGTCCAATGTCCCCTTAAACTGCTGAGTAAAATTGCTGAAATTTTACTCCCCAATGTGTTCTAAAAACAGGACATAAATAGGAAACATTCTTCATACCAATTTGCTCGAGAAAGCGCCTTTCTTATATAAAATATAGTGACTTGCAAACTTAGTGCTTAAATCTTTTAGTATTGTGCAACACAATCTAAACTTGAAGTCTCTCTCTAAAGCATTCCCGCATATGTATACACATATAATGTTAAAATAGTAAATTACTGGAATATCTCCAGCGAAAACAACTTCGAACTCATTAAGACGTAGAACAAATATTATTTAATCATAATAAAAGGACATTCGTTACCCACCATCATTTTTAATTATATTACATTTTATTTTATATGATTTCATAACTTACAGTGGCTTCTAGTTCCTCGTAGTAATTGATAATTATTAACTAAAGTCTTTAATACACGTATTGATCTCCTTTCACAAATAAGCCCTACAATACTAGATGCCCAAAATTAACTGCTTTCTCACTTAATCGCTAGAATCATTTGAATTTCAAATCATCAACACAGAGCTGTTCTATGCATTTATTTGAGTAATCACTTAATACGTGCTTGTATGTTTCAAGACATGTACCTAGATTACAGTTTGATAATATTTAGTACCGTTCAGTTTAAACAAGTTTGCCTAGTAATCATATTGTTTAACGATTTTATGGCATTATTTTTATTCTTACAATATCTCTTTCCATCCGTAAATTTGGATCACATTATAACATATGTATGTAATTAGTTTCTATCAACTTAAAGAAGAGAAAGTATTTCTAATAACAATGGATTTTATAAGAAAGTATTTGAGAAAATTATCAGGATAAGCGATGAACAAATTTTCACGTGTGACATTACTTCAACAATATACTCTTTAAAGAACATTTTGAAGAAAATTTATAGCTGAGTTTTCAAAAATCTCAGTTGTAAGTACCGGGTGGCCATAATTAAACTGACAGTGCTCACAGTGTTCTGTAGCGCGATCTTTTTGCGAGAATGACGCCACATTTTGTAGGAAGATTAAACAAGACGGGGGACGAAGGATTCCGCGAAAAAATAAATTAGTTCCAAAAGTCACCGCTAGGGGAATATTTGGCGCTGTGTAATAGAAAATAGAGTGTTAACAAATGCAAATTAATACGGAATAAAATTACCTTTTATTATGCACATTTTCTTATTTAGTTCAAGTGCAATATGGCAACACTTTTAAAAAAGCGTAAAATCTACATAAACACCGATAAAGTCTCGTGATCTGCAATATCACGTACGCTGAGCAGAAGAAGTTCTTTATTCAAATTTCACGTTACATCCATTGGTACAGTGCCAGCTGCTTGGGTTTTAAAAGACAATGTGTTACGTTTTGAATCAATCGGATTGAAAGTTTATGTGCAATGTCTCCTTCTTTAGTCGAGCGGGCGTTACTGGTCAAATTCTTTTACCTCAACCAGTGCAAAGCGTCAGCCGCTCTTCGTGCTTTTAGAACGCACAAAAAAATGCGTAAAGGTAACGGTCCTGTGTCATTTAATGGCTAAAAGCAATGGTTGCGACGTTTGAGAAAACAGGTTCTCTGAAGGTTCAGTCAGGCAGAGGACGAAAACCTGTACCACAGGATACAATCGAAGCAGTTGCCACGGCGATTGTCGACAGAGGACCAGACAATATTGCTGCCACCTCTAGCGCTCGTGGATTAGCTCGGAATATGGATATGCCTTACGGTATGGAAAATCTTACGAAAGATTATCAACTTCTATCCGTACAAGACCAGCCGTGTACAGGAGTTACTGTACCCCGACCATGATAAGCGATTGACTTTTGCTCTCACCTTTCTTGCCAGAATGGAGGTGGATGATGCTTGGCCGTGGAAAATCTTATGGGGAGACGAGGCCCACTTTTACCTGCATGGAACTGTGAATACCCAGAACTGCCGAATTTGGGATGACAAATCACCACATGCAGTCACAGAAATTCCCTTACATTCACCAAAGGTAACTGTTTGGTGTGGGTTCACAGCGGAATTTATCGTAGGTCCATTCTTCTATGAGTACATTACCCCGATAGGACCGGAAACCTGTTCTGTTACCGGAGAGAAATATCGCCACATGTTGAACAGCTTTGTCATTCCGGCACTTCAGCAATAATAAAAGGTAATTTTATTCCGTATTAATTTGCATTTGTTAACACTCTATTTTCTATTACACAGCGCCAAATATTCCCCTAGCGGTGACTTTTGGAACTAATTTATTTTTTCGCGGAATCCTTCGTCCCCCGTCTTGTTTAATCTTCCTACAAAATGTGGCGTCATTCTCGCAAATAGATCGCGCTACAGATCACTGTGAGCACTGTCAGTTTAATTATGGCCACCCGGTATTACAAGTTTTAGGGTATATACATTTTATGGATGCATATATGCAGTGGCTCCCACAAATATTCGTACACTTACGATTTTCAATGAAATAGAGGTCTATCCGTTAATTAAAATGAATATTTCAGAATGGGTATTTAATAATAAGATCTATAATCTGTTCTTAACAAAACTACATGAAATATTTTGAAAACATAGTAAAACTTTATATTTAAGAAACCAGCAATCAAAAAGTTACAAAAACTTTATCACACAGGTCATCGTATACTGAAATATTTTCTGATAAATTCATAATTAAAATTATCGTCTGGCGCTTTATTTTTATTTTTTAATTGTGGTGGCTTTAATTTTTGCTTGCCTACACTGTAATATTCTATTTATTATTTTAAAAGGGCTCGTAGTCGTAAAGAAACAACAAACAGCATTAAAAAATTGATTATTTTTCATCATAGTAGTGGTGAATCAGTTTGGAATATTGCTAAATTACTTAATTTATCCATTCTACTGGGCAGTATGTGATAAAACGCTTTAAAGAAGAAAATCGGATCGATAACAAGGTAAGAAAAGGTCGTCCGCAAAGGAGCTAGCCTATCATAATGATCTATTCTAAACTTAGAGTTGGACAATTTTCTTATACGAACCACGAAGTCATTCAGTCTTTTTAGGACTGTATACGGACCATCCCAAGACGACTGTAACTTGGTAGAAAGTCCTTTACGTCGAATTGGGTTCCAGAACCATACTTTGTCACCTTCACGGAATTCATGTCCTGTTGCTTTCGTGTCGTACCGGGTCTTCAACTTCTCCGCCGCAATGTTGATCCGCTCACGGGCGAAGTTATGGACATCTTAAAACCGGGCCTCGAGTTCACTAATGTACTCTTCGGGTGATGAAGGCATGTCTGGAGGGCGTCCGAACAGGAGATCACATGACAGACGGAGGTTAAGACCGAAAAGCATCTGGGGTGGTGTATAGCCAGTAGTTTCGTGGCCAGCACTACGATAAGTAAGTAGGAACAGACATAATTTTCTGCCCCAGTCTTATTGGTTTCTTGAAACCAGGATTGAGAGGTTATTCAGGATGGTTTGATTAAACCTTTCAAGAATGCCGTTTGATTGTGGGTGTAGAGGAGTTGTTTGGGTTTTGTTGATTCCAAGTAGCTGACACAGTCCCTTAAAGACAGCAGAGGTGAAATTCTTTCCTTGATTGGAATGAATCTCAAGTGGTGTTCCGTATCTTGATATTGTTACTAATTTTAGGAGTCTACAGTAATCCTGCCAAATATGAGAGTTATCGCTAAATTCTCGATGGATTTGGTGACTTATTTTAAATTCCAAATTTAGCGATATTTCGCCAAATGGTCGCCAACTTTCTAGACATTTCTAGAAGCCACTTGAGATTTCTATCTGGCAGCCGATAGGGGACGTTTTGGAAGTCTATAAATATACCTGCATTGGAAGTCAGTGTTCTTTTCTGATGAGAATTGAATGTCTTGAAAGCGAGTATTGTATTAAAGACTCTGTTATCCTGACTTGTATTTTTACTTGTTTTCTGCTGTATAAAGACAGTTGTTGCAAGTTTTCTGTTGAATTTGTGTATGCGCTTGAAGGATTTACAGAATAATAAATTTTATTTTGTGTGCACTTTCTGAAGAGAATTTATTCAATCCCATCGAACCCAGAAAGCGGAGCATTTTCGTGTCAGAATTGGGATAGGGATTAAATGCCTTTTACAAGATCAATGTCTGAGCAGACTGTTACAGCTCAAGATTTGGAAGATAAATTCCAACAGATTATTTCTGCGATGACGGCTATGCAAAACAACATTGCGAAAGTATCTGCAGGTCAAGAAGAGATAAAAAAGGAAATGTCGGCTGGTCGGGAAGAATTAAAGTGTGGAATTATATCTACCGTGAATTCTAATACATAGGAAGATTTGAATCAAAGAGTGACAAAAATGGAAGACAAATTTGAAGAAAATTTCCAGAATGTGGAATACAAATTTAATATTTTTGAAGCAAATATTGGCGTTATAAAAGAAAATTTAGAAGAAAAATTAAAATAAAATTGACAACAAATTTGAAAATATGGAGGAAATATTTGATAAAGTTGACAACAAATTTGAAAATTTGAAGGAGAAACTTGGCAACAAATTTAAAACTATGGAAAAAATTTTGGCAACTAATTGCAAACAATGAGGAAAAAATTTGGCAGTAAATTTGAAACTATGGAGGGAAAATTTACCGACGTTTCAAGAAAAGTACAGATTTTAGAACAGAAATTGTCAAATACTTATGCTACTGAAGATTCTAACTGAATATCTGTTACCACCCATTAAGCTGTCAACCTATGATGGAAAATCTTGGCAAGTTTACAAAGCTCAATTCTGCATTGTGGCGGATGCCAGCGGATGGGACTCTGTAACAAAAGCGTGTCAATTGGCTGCATCTCTGCGAGCTGAAGCGGCGAAAATTTTGTAGACGATCCCAAAACACCAGCGATTAGACTTTGGTGCACTTTCAAGTGCTTTAGAGTTTCGCTTTGGCGAGAAGTGTTTGAAGGACTATAGCTGACTCCAGCTCAAATCTCGCCAACAGAAGCAAAAGGAATCACTACAAGAACTTGCAAAAGTCGTCGAAATGCTCTCCCATCTCGCTTGGTCAGACTGCCCTGTGGAAGTACGGGAAAAGTTGCTTTACAATATTCTATCTATGGAGTTCGCGACTTTGAAATACAGAAGGCACTTCGAATGGCGGACGTCAAAGATCTGAAGTCCGCCTTAGTCTATGCCATGAAGTTTGAAGTAGCCCAACAAGCTTCACAGAAACCTCGCCATTCTATTAGGGTTCCGAACGTTAAAGAATCTCCCGAGCGTTTTCTCCCGAGCAATGGAGCATTTGATAGAAAGAATGGACTAGTTGTCAAAACAGGTCAGTGCTATAAGATCTGTTAAGCCTGACAGATGACAAGCCATAAAATGCTGGAGTTGCAGCGGCGAAGGCCACACCCGAATAAACTGCCAATTGCGCCAAGATTCGGGAGCCAAGAACACTCCCAAGAAACAGGAGCAGGGAAACTAGAGTCTGGCCATCTCGAGGGGCGGAGGTTGCAGGAGATTAAAAGGCCCCAGTTCAAAGTACTACAAATTTCTTCCATGAGCGGCGGTGATTACGGACTTTTCGTCTTAGGACACGTTAATAGATTTCCCTGCCGCGTGAAAATGGACACAGAAGCCAATGTGACGATCAGTCAAGAAGATTTGGCTAAGCGTTTGGGGGTCAATCTTCTCTGGACCCCGCCATGCGTTACCCTGCAGACTGTGACTGGTGAAAAAATTCCGATTCACAGAAAGACACATATTAACATCGCATTCGGGAATGCCGTTTACATGCATAGGGCATATGTGGCAGATATGACGGACACTTTTATTATAGGACTGGACTTTTTAAGAAAACATAACTTTACTTTGGACTTTAATAACAATGAGCTGCGCTCTTCATCAGAAGTCATTGCATTATTTGATATGAAAAATGAAGGAATTAAATCTGTTCATCAAATAATAGCCAAAGATGACACCACTTTACCTTCAAGAACAGAAACTGTATTTCCTGGAACAATAGCTGAAGATAATAGTTTCCGATTTGGCGTCATCGAATACCCTAATCTTGACAATAACCCGAAGCTTCCACACTTGTTGACCTTTCGACAAGCAGTGTCCCTGTGATGATTGTTAATTTGTTAATGTTACCGGAAAGGCGCAAACTATTCGGAAAGGTGAAGTGATAGCAACTTGCACTTTAGTTACCTGTTAATTGAAATGTTTATACAACCTTCCCTCGCTACCTCATCACCGTACCGGAAATCTGTATGTATGAATTAAAAGAATCTCAATTAAGTTCTTATGTCTAACTGCACATTGATATCTATTGATCTTGTGGGATACAATATTGATCTAATAAAACATTCAAAATAGGATCGAAACATCTTCAAAATGAAAGATAATGAGCTTTAAGAATGCATTTTAATTACCGTGTTTTACTCCAAACGAAAGTGACCATAAACAAAAACAGAAATTAGGACCATTTTAGGTTGCACCTTAGCCACAACACTTTCATTTGAACATTTCGAGAGTATTGATGAGAGAGTTTATCTGAAGTACTTCTTTGATCGCAGAACTACTTTTAACATTTGTTTTGTTTGTGGTAAACACGTGCATGTATAAGCTCGACCCTTAGTAGAAATATTTTTGGATTTTCAACTCAATACTCATAATTTTTGACTCAACAAAAGTAGTCTATGCTAGAAAGGATTCGCCTGGCGTCGAATTAATCTTAAAAAATGACTTGAAAATAAGGCACAAAATCAATATTTTAAAATCAAGTTTAGTTCAGAGCAGGTATTACAGCGGAGTATCAGTTTCCATTGCAAATTTTTAATCCCAGTCTTAAGATAGAAGGTAATCGCAGATTTTTAAACGCAAATTTTTTAAATGAGATATTTAAATATCTACCAAATAGTTAGAAAGTTTACAAGATTTTCCGTAGTTCTGTATTTGTTGGGTATTAATTTCTATCAGAAAATCAGGTAATAATTAATTTCTATCAGAAAAAAAATTAAATTTTCTTTTGAGTATATAAAATTAAAATAATATTTTTCAAAAACACATGCATTGAACCTAAATACTTATTTTCACAAGCTGAAAATAGAATTCGAAAATACGCACTAGCCTAGGATAAGAAAAACATAGGATATTCACAGGATAGTAAAAATTCCTTGACGGTATTTTACCGAAATTTAAATAGGCAGAAAAAAATTGGGATGTCAACAGATGTACCACTCGAAATAAAATAAAAATTAAAGGCTATCACTACGGAACTAATTTTATGGATATAAAATATTAAAAACTCGCACAGTTGAAAACACTTGCTGACTTTTATTTTCATTTTATAAAAAACTTTGACAGTCTTCTGTGCTAAAATATTTCAGCTTTTTTTTTAGAAAGTTTATGTCAATCAGTCATCTAGTCAAGTTTTTATTACTTAGCAGTAAGATCAATATGCCGTTTAGAAATGTACATTATTTGATAGAGAATAAATTTATAGAAAATCCTCAATTCACTTAAATAAAGCTACAGTATATCTTGGACGTTATTTTATTATTTCTTCCATTCTGCGTTTCATAACGTTTTTCATAAATAACAGATTACTGTTATTAACTGATTCTGTACTTAAATCGTTGTGAGAGAGAAGAATGCTACCTTTTTAAAAGTTATTTAAAATGCTTCGTTTAATGGAATTTTAAAAATGAAATATGATTTTGTTTAGCCTATGGTGTTGCATTTAAATAATGCTAAAGTTTGTATACCTAATTCATGTTTCTAGGACGTAGTATTCTTTCTCAGATTTTTATTGTTACATTAAATTGCAAACCTTCACTAATGTTAATATAATTTTTGACCAAATACTTATATATGTTTTATATGTTCCCTTGATTATAAAAGTGATCTAAGTTATTGTACCGTTAATTACAAAAGTGTTCGTTCGAGATATTTAAAGGTTTGAGTTTGAACAAACTAAAAAATATTTTTATGCTACATAATAAAATATTTCAGAACGTGCTTACGATTCAATTTTTAAATTTGCAAAGACTGCTTCAGATTACGGTAATGTAAAAAATGTAACATCAAAACTTTTCTGGATTTACACCACTTACCTAATCACCGGCACAATGACTTAGACCACTTTCATAATCTAGGGCGCATATATATATATATGTAATAAATTAAATATTAGGCCCTCCATTCTACCATTTAAATTCCCTTTCCAGATTCCAATCCCCAGTAACATTACTTTAGCGCTTTAAAAACCCATAGCAACAGAACTTCCCATAAAACAGCAAACGTTGCATTTCTACACGTGTATACGTCTCGAGAAAGGCGTGGGTTCGTATCGCCAGCCCCAAATTCCGCTGACACTTCAAAATAACAGGCACATGTACCTCGCTTCTAGCGCGTAAGGTTAGGTGATATTACACTTCGCTCCGAGCTGTCGTCTGAGATGGACAGGTGTTACTATCGCTCTAATAAAACTATTCGACACGACTGCTTCAAAATTTTAATTCCTGTCAGGCTGAGTCTAGCTCCAGCCATGTAAATTTGAGCTAGTTTTCCTTTTCAGGTTGAATTTTAAGAACGAGATGTAATGGATATATTACATTTTATATATATAGATATATAATACATTCTAGCACACAAGGTAATAGTTTTCCAGTTCTAATAGTTTATTTGACGAGCGAACATTTATTCCTTGATAAATTAATAAATTCTTAGCAACAGAGACCCCACTTTAAGACAGTTCTATTTTTCGTTGATCTACTGTTCGTAAAATATATGCTGAAAACAAAATCAGATGATTTTACATGTATATGTATAAACGTCGTAAGTTATTGTAATGACATAAATGTACTCAGCGCTCTCTCATATACACTCAACCGCCAACTTACGAAAAACAGAGCTAAGATAAAATATTGAAAGTAATCTCCCTTCAGAACGGTTATATATACGTATAATACAGCATATTTTCAAATGCACAACGTAAGTTTAGTTTGGGGTTCTCTCTAAACGAAATTATTACCTTTTTATGGACCATAAAAATGTAACGACCCTTCCTTTAGTTTGCTTCTGCTTTACTACATACATGACTACGAACATAGTTACAACTGTACGCTCTTATTTTCCGGACAACTTTTGAAAGTACTTGAGCCATTTGGAAAGAACAAAAAAGTTAGGAGATTTATTTAACAAACCAAATAGGTACTTTTACAATATAACAAAAGCTTATAGCTTTTATAACAAATCTGAGATAGAGTTGGAGCTCATATAACGACTTAAATGCGTCCGTTTAGAAGTCATATTCCACGTACATTCAGCAACTTTTTCTATAAAAAATAACTGTAATAGTCTCAATTTTTTTTTTATTCCATGACTAAATGGATTAAATTAAGGAAATTCCTTTTACTAAACCATTTACATCTCTCATATTATCTACTTGTGTAACAAAATCTAATTTTCGTCCCCACTGAGGCCAAAGCCCCAACCCTTCTCCTCTGAGTATTGATAGAAAATTGATCGGTATGTGGGGAGAAAGGAGAGTCCCCACATAGAAAGAAGGGACAATACTGTAGGTGTACGTGTGTGTTCCGCAACCGCTGTGCCGCGAAGTGATTGAAGAAATTTAACTACTATATTCTACTAGAAACTAAACAAAGGAGTGAGAAATCTTCAAAACGAAAGTGGTGCAAAGTTTAAATCATCTTTACATATTTTTTAATGAATTTAATATATTTACATATTTACAAGAAGATAATAATAGGCTGGAAAGCCTCTACATTAACTAAATTCGAAAGAATAGACATATTATGGGATCTTAATCCCTTTCAAAGAAATCTACATTCTAACAACTGATTCTAAACATTTTAGAATAAAATCAAACCGATGGGCTTACAGCGCCATCTCTTGACATATTATTTCTCTACACACTCCCCACCTGAACTCTGATAGGAGTTCATCTACTCCAATACAATCATGAACAAAAAATTCCCATTTCTAAAAAGCAAAATTTCTAATCAATCAGATTTTTCAAATTATTCAATTCAATATTTAAGTAAAATAAAAAAGGATATATAAACGTTAGAGTTCAATATAGTTCTAGAGGATATAAGTGTTGTGCAGTTCGTTTCAAAGTCCCATTTCCAGTTTTTAATTCATAAGATCGAACTTTACCGTCACGTCCAGGAACGGCTTTAATGATTTTACCTAGTTTCCATAACAGTTTGTTTTTGCTATCTCCTTGAATCAGCACAACATCTCCTAATTTTAGTTCGGGTTGAAAGTCAGGATTTTTTAAAGAATGGGCGGTTCTAAGGTCTAACAAATATTGCTGTTTCCATTTACTCCACAACTGTTTTAACAGCAATTCTTGATAGCGTTTTCTTTTTAAGAGAGTCTTTCTTGTTGTTTCGATACCGATGATTTCAGCGAAAGTCAAAGGGTACGTAGGATCAGTTCGTCCAAAGTTCAGGAAACACATTGGAGTCAAGGGTTGTGGCTCATCATTTTCATTATAAACGTAGCTCAAAGGTCGTGAATTAAGAACAGTTTCTACCTCGACGAGTAGAGTAGACATTTCTTCGAAGGTCAACAACGCTTTTCCTATAACTTTTCTCAAACAGTTTTTGACGGATCTTACGAGTCTTTCATAAAACCCTCCCCACCATGCGGCTCGCTCGATGATAAACTTCCACTGAGTTCTCTCTTTGGCAATGAAATTTTTAAACACATCATCTTCTAAAATTCTAGAAAAGTTCTCAACTTCTTTTTTAGCCTTCTTGAAGGTTTTTGCGTTATCAGAATAAATGATTTTACAGTTTCCCCTTCTACTCAAAAATCTGCGAAATGCAAGTAAAAATGATTCTGTCGACATGTTTGAAACTAGTTCCAGGTGTATAGCTCGGGTTACAGCACATGTGAATAATGTGATGTATGATTTTTGAGTATCCTTTGAATTCTTTACGTAAACCGGTCCAGCAAAATCAACTCCACAAACAGCAAATGGGGGTGATTCAAGGATTCTGTCTTTAGGTAAGGGCGCTGTCATCTGGTCTGCAGGTTTGGCTGAATATTTTTGGCAAATTAAACAACTTTTTATAGTCTTTTTGACTAACTGACGTCCTTTCGGGACCCAGAAGCGAGATCTAACTTTAGCCAAAGTTGCAGCAGTCCCTCCATGCATTGTCTTCTCGTGTTGTTTACGTACAATTAAATAGGTCAATCTAGAATTTTTAGGCAGAATTATTGGATGCTTATTACCTAGTGTAAAGTCAGAAAATTCTAATCTTCCTCCTAATCTCATGATTCCCTTTTCATCAATATATGGGACAAAGTTGTACAGAGGGGAGTTCTTGTCAATCGGTTTACCTTCTATTAAGGATTTATATTCTTCGGCAAAAAACGTTTTTTGTTCAGACCGAATCCAGAAATTTTCGGCTTCTAATAGTTCTTCTGTTTTTAGAGTTCCCTCAACACTACTACATTTTCTCAATTTTGAAACGAAGCGTTTTATCCAAGCGGTGACCCTCAACAGTTTCTCTAAATTACTATATTTTGATAAGTCAAAGAGGTCATCAATATTTACGGTAGTACATTCAAGCTGATGTACATCAGTAGATTTTTTCCGATATTCAAGTTTGGTTTCGTCAATTGTGTCTGTAAGGTCTAATTTTGGCCAAAGATCAGGAGAGAGCTGAAGCCACCGTGGACCTTGGGTCCAAATGGGTTCATTCGTTAATTTAGATATTTTCGTTCCCCGAGATACGAGATCTGCAGGATTGTCCACCCCTGGACAGTAATGCCAATTTTGAGGCGGGGTCAATTTTTGAATTTCCTCGACACGATTCTTTACGAAGGGTTTGAAAGTTGCCGGTTGTTTTCTGATCCAAAAATAAACAATTGTCGAGTCTGTCCAAAAAAAACAAGGTATATTTAACTTTATCGATTTCAAAATATTGTTACTTAACTTTGCTGACAATAGTGCTCCCATCAACTCCAATCTAGGCAAAGTGAGAGCTTTTAGTGGAGCTACCCTATTTTTAGAAGCAACGAAGGCAGTTTTAATTTCATTATTGTTTGTTGTGAAACGTAAGTAGGCAACTGTACCATAGGCTTTCGTGCTTGCGTCTGAGAAACAATGTAATTCGATATTTTGGACATCAAAGTTCGAGAATTTGAAAAAGTAATGACGAGGGATAGAAAATTCGGCCATTTGAGGAATCTCCTCACACCAGTTTCTCCATTGGGAGGTTAAATCTTCTGGCAGTGGTTCATCCCAATCTATACGCGATGACCAGATCCTTTGTATCAAACACTTTATTCTAACAGTGAAGGGTCCTAAAATTCCTAGAGGGTCGAAAATCCGACCCAACACCTGTAGGATAAATCTTTTTGTTTCTATAGGTTTAGACAAAAATGACAATAGACTTCGAACATCAAAATACAACAGATCGTTAGAATTATCCCACGCCATACCTAGGACTTTAAATGGGAGATTTTCTTTATCAAAAGTTTCGGGATCTTCATCTGAAACGATACCTTCCTTTATCCACAGTTCATGTAATTCTTTCGAGTTAGTACGAAACTTATGCAAATGCATACTAGCTTCTTTGAAAATTTTGATCGATTCTAGAGTCGTAGTCAAAGTTTCTCTGACTGTCAGCTGACTTCCGATTGCGTCATCTACGTAAATATTGTCATCTAAAAGGTCCACAGTTGTAGGATAGACTTCTCTATATTTTTTCAGGTGGTATCTAATAGTCGCTGCCAACAGAAACGGAGAACAGTTCATCCCAAATAACACTCGAGTAAATCTATATATATTAGGGGGGATGGTTTCATCAGAGGGAATTTCGGAGAATAGAAATCTAGTTACATCTCGGTCTCTTTCATCTATGAGAATTTGTAGAAAGGCCTGTCTGATGTCTGCAGTGAATGCAATAGGATTATATCTAAACCTTAATAGGATGTCGAATATCTCAGGGTACAAATTGGGTCCTACATGAAGACAGTCATTTAAAGAATTCGAGCCTGGGGGATGCGATGACGCATCAAAAACAATACGTAATTTGCTCGTGGTTCGATTCTCGCGTATAACTTCCCTATGTGGCAAGTAAAATGTAACGTTTTCTTCACCTTGAACATCTGTTACTCGTTCTATGATATTTTGATTTAAGTAATCTTGTATTACATTTTGATATTCAAAAAATAGATCTGGATTTCTTTTAAACCGTTTTCTAAGTCGATCGAACCTTTGTTCTGCGATTTCCCAGTTATCATTCAAATCTGAAGTGTCATGTTTCCAAGGTAATCTAACTTTGTAGCGAGAATTTTCGTATGTTATATTGGATTCGAAATGTTTAAGTGCTTCATTTTCGGTTGAATCTAAATTTTCTTTTTCACTAATAAGTCCTGAATTTTCTAGACTCCAAAATTTTGTTATTTGTTTAGAAATTAGATCTTCCCCTACAATAACATTGAATGATAGAGAGACTTCATTCTGACTCTCCCTTCCTTGTAAACACCAACCGAAAATAGTCTCTACTGCGACAAGATTTTTATTCAAACGCTTAATGTGTCCCATGACAATATCATAATAATAGTCTGCTCCGATTAAAATGCCAATTGATTCTTCACTATCGAGGGAATCTGCGAGTATCAAATTCTTTAGTTGTCGAATTTGTCTAATTTCTTCTAATCTAGGAGTCGGAACGTTTGAGCCTGAAATTTGATCCGTTACTAATAATTCAACTTCTATTCTAGAGTCAGAAGAACTTTTATGTTCCAAACTCAATTTAACCACGTCATAATTTCTTTGAATAGGTGTGGTGTTCCCAAAGGTGTAAACAGTTAATTTTTCTTTCCTAGTTACTTCGAGATTTAATTTGTTAGCTAATTCGCGTGTGACGAAACTTTTCATGCTACCCGTATCAAGAAGGAGCCTGGCAAACATTTTTTCTTTTCCTGCTTTAATTTTTATCGTGCAGGTCTGCAGAAGTATCACATTGTTAACATGCGAAACGGCGGAAACAATTTTTTCACTTCGTGGTTCAACTTGTGTTTCAATTTTTGAAATTGAAGAAACCTCACATTTATCAGCTTCCGAATTTTTGACTGCCGTGTTTGATTTAAAACATATACCTTCATAGTGTTTGCCCCCACAGATCCTACAAGCCTTTGTTTGTCGATAGGGGCAAAATGCAATTTTATGTTTCAAAGACGTGCACAAAAAACATCTATTGCTCTGCTTTAAAATGTCTCTTTTTTCATTTACTGTAAACACTCCGCAGTTTTCCGATAAGTGTTCCTGAGAACAAAAAATACACTTCCGGTTTGGTAATGTTGTCGCAATAAATTCATGTGTGGTAACCGACGGTTTTTGTTTTGAATATTTGTTAAAGTCTTTTCTTTTAACATTAGAATTCCACGTATACTTTGAGTCAAATTTGTTATATGCGTTCTTGGATTCCAGAAGTTGTTTTGATTTGTGAGAAAGCGACAAACAGGAGATTTTTTCCCGGGATTCTATCTCAGTCCGTAAAAATTTGAGAAAATTGTCTAAATTAAAAGTTCGACTATCTATATTAGTACGATGGAACTCCAAAGCAATATCGTTGGGAATGGTTTTCAACAAAACCGGAATTAACATGTTAGAATAGGATTCTTGTTTTACATCGAGAGAGGAAAGACTTCTAATTTGAACATTTATTGTGTCATACAATTTTCTTAATTTTGTTACATCATTCGAGTTTTGTACAGGGTTTAAATTCAAGAGATTTGACATATGCATATTGATTATCAACTGGCTTTGACCAAATCTATTGGTAAGAATCTCTACAGCCGAATCATAATTGGATTCTGAAATCGAAAATCCATCAATAGAACTTGCTGCATTTCCACCTAAATACGATTTTAAATAGTTGAACTTCTCTACTTTTGAAAGCGTTGTATTTTCATGAATTGTAATTTTAAATGAATTCCAAAAGTTGCTCCATTCATTACAATCGCCATAAAACTTTTGTATCGACATTTTGGGTAATTTAACATTACTTTCAGATTCTTTTTCTTTTTTACTTCCGATTTCTGAATGCGAGTCGCTAGAAATATTTAAGTTCAATTTTTGAGATTCGACGTTCTTGAAATAACGTTTGATTTTTGATTTCGTTATTATTATTGTATCACTATATTCCATGGAAGTTACAATATCTAATTCTAATTTACCATCCTCATTTTTAATCAAACTTTGGATTTTTTCATCTAAATCCCGAATTTCTATCTCTTTCGAACTTAAAAGTTCAAAACAATCATCCAATCCTGATTTATCCTGGTCTTCAATCAATTTATCAACATTTTTAACGATATTCGTGATGGAAGAACGTAAAGTAGCTCTTCTTTTGTTTAACGCCTTGACATCCATAATAAATAAAGTATCAAAAACTTTACCTTTGGCAGTTTTCGCATAAAATGCTATCCAATTGCTTGAAATATTCACGAACACACAACGATTACTAAATATTTTTACTCTATACTAAACTATTAGGTTCGCGAGACCGATGCACCATGAAGAAATTTAACTACTATATTCTACTAGAAACTAAACAAAGGAGTGAGAAATCTTCAAAACGAAAGTGGTGCAAAGTTTAAATCATCTTTACATATTTTTTAATGAATTTAATATATTTACATATTTACAAGAAGATAATAATAGGCTGGAAAGCCTCTACATTAACTAAATTCGAAAGAATAGACATATTATGGGATCTTAATCCCTTTCAAAGAAATCTACATTCTAACAACTGATTCTAAACATTTTAGAATAAAATCAAACCGATGGGCTTACAGCGCCATCTCTTGACATATTATTTCTCTACAGTGATCTTGACTGTGCCGCGAGGTGATCTGGACTGTGCCGCGGTCATTTTAGCGATAATAATAATAAAATTAACTAACCACCGCATTAGTTAGAAATTTTTCGAAGTAAAATATTCCTCGAACTTTTTGCTAATATGTAATTTCTTTGGGTCGAGATTATACACAAAACAAAAACATGTTGCTGGCCATACATTGTATGTATGCTCGAACGTCATATTTCTGGATTTCAGTTAAGAAAGAATATCCACACATTTCTGACGAGGCCGTTGAAATTTTGCTCCATTATTCTACGACATACTTATGCGAACAAAGTTTTTCGACACTGGTTCTAATAAAAAATGACAAGCGATCGTGTTTAAAGGGTCTTGACCATGAACTTCGAGTAGCTCTTTCTAATAGAGAGCCAAATATAAAAAGTACATATGTTCATCAAAACAAGGTCAAATATCTCATTAATAAATTAGTTATGTTTAAATTAACCTTGATTTATTAGGCCTAAGTAAAGACCAAAAAACAAATTTTAATATAAAAATTTAAAGAGAATTTTTTTTTACTTGTAAACTATAACTTTATATTTTTGTTCTTGTGTTGGTGTACAATTCAAAATGATTTATATAAAACTTAAATGATTATAATTATCTTGATACATAGAGCTATTTTATTGTGTTTTTTTAATCTAATAAAAACATACGTATTTATTGTAATTTATGTATTTGCAAGCTTTTTCTTGTGGTGTGCCGCGGAATTATCGAAAAAACGTTGTTGTGCCGTGGAAGATAAAAGGTTGCGGAGCTTTGCTTTAAGTATGCGATAACTCTGTGTGCTCTTAAAATATGTGAACGTCCGTTGTATATGTGTTGTATATGTATTTCTGTGCCGAGATGTCCTGTGGAATAAAGTCCATGTCCAGCAAGCCGGCTGTCATTGTTTACTCAAGTTAGGACCTTTGTCACACTTGTAGTTTAAACTGTTTCAATCTACGGGTCTGGAGAATTCGAAAGTTGAACTAAACAATTGACGGGAGCAAAGTGGCTGTGAAAATCATGACTCCTCTTAAATGGCCTTCAAAATCTAGTTATTGGTATAACCCCACTCTACTAATGCTGAAAGAATGAAAGAAAGAATGAAAGAATGCTGAAACCATTGCAAGAATATCTGTATTCTTAGTCAAGAACGCAGGGAAAAAGTTTAACGTAAGGCGTCATACGTATAACGCAAGAGTAGCTGTAATACGTCTCATATTTTTTTTATTGATGACTAAATTATATTAAGGAAATTATACCAATTTCATTTTCCTAAATCACTTACATCTCTCAAATTATCTACTTGTAGTTCACGCTGTTTAAATCTACGGTTCTGAATAATACCACTCTTCAAATGACCCGGGGAAAGTGGATATGGAAATCATGACTCCTTCCAGAAGACCGTCAAGATTATGGTTATTTGGCATAAAGCCCTCCCTTGATGCTGGAAGATTGAAATAAACCAATACAAGAATATTCTTTGTCAAAAACACAGAAAAAAGTTTAACATAAAAGAAAAAATTTCAAATTTGTTTAAACATAAGCCTCTTATGTAACAATAGTTTCACCAGAATATTCTTAATGTACTAGAGACACGAGTATGAAAAGTAGTTGCCATCGTAAAAAAATGTTAAAAGTAATAGAGTAAGGCGTTTTTGATAGAAAGATTCACATAAATTTTGTTTGCTAGGTAGAGCAATTAAATATTTGTAGGCGATTTGCTGTCATTTTTAAAAATAAATTAACATACCGATAACTTCAAGATTATGATACATTTATAATACAAGATAATATAAGAAAATATATTAGAAATATCGAAATTCTAACGTTTCATTTAAAATAACTGTGATGTTTATATAATTATTGTAATCGCTTTCATTCAACACCAATGCTTATTGTAACGTAGGATTACGTTCTTCCATGAAGGTCCTCCGGAAAGCAATATTTCAATGTCCTGCGTCACGAGTTATAATTTCGGCAGCGTGCCAAACACAGTCTGTATCTTTTAGACAAGCAGTAAACAGTTAAACAGGAAAGTACCAAAATGTGTCAAAATTTTGACATATATATATATATATATACAGTGCTAGATTTCTAGAAATAGAGGTGCCGGAACGGTAACCTTCCGGGGTGTGTGTGTGGGGGGGGGGGGTATTCCAAATTATTGATAAAAAGAGGTACCTAAAGAGAGGTACCGGAACGCCGTTTCGGCGCTTTCCGCCTCAAATCTAGCCGTGTATGTATATATATATATATATATATATATATATATATATATATATTGTGAATAAAGAAAAAATCTATATTGATAATTATATGTTCCTATCAGTGCATAATTGTTATGCTTTTAGTATTAAAATGAAGTTAAAGTTAAAGAATGATTTATTGAAATTTTCACTGATAAACGTTTAAGAAATCTTAATTTTGAAATCTGTGTAATTTTTTTTACTTAATACGAAAATTTAATTAACTGATTTTGAAACAACTATCCATTAATGCTTTCTTTCTCCTAAATATTTCTGTAGTAAAGTAGAATTTCATGAAAAATATATGAAAGGGAAGTAAAAAAGACATTTTTAAAGGTGCTTATAGTTTTACAACCCTGTAGTCTTAAGTTTTATTTCTGACATCCTTCCAATAGAATCCAAGCGACCACGAAGTGGTAGAAGAATTTCTCGGTGCTCCGGTTTATTAGGGGGCGTCCATTAATTACGTGAGGCTTTTAGGGGGGGAGGGAGTCGAGCCGAATCTCACCCAGTCTCACGTGGGGGAGAGGGGGGGGGTCTCGGCAAGTATCACGTAATTTTTTTCCGCAAGAAACAGTGTAAAATTGCGCGAAAACTAGGTTATATTAGGTAAAACATGTTTCTACACTAAAATATGGCTGAATCGTACACAATAGTTCCAGTAGTCACTCTTGAGACCACACATGAGTCCCCGTGGACTGAATTAGAATGAATATTCTTTTACGAATTTTAGTAGTTCCTATTTAAGTATTTTATTGTTCGATTTTCTCACTGTGATTCTAAACTACGTTCTTAGCAGTCTTTAATACTAGTCTTAACTAGTCTTAAATAAAAATAATTAAGCAAATTATGTTTTTTTAAATAAATCCAACGCTATCAAGCACATATTAACGTATTTACACTAAAAATGCGCATTTTGAAAAATCTCACGTGAGATTAGGTGGGGGGAGGGGGGTCGAGCCAAATCTCACGACATCTCACCGGGGGGGTGGGGGGAAGGGGTCCGAAAAATTGCCAAAATCACCTCACGCAATTAATGGACGCACCCTTACGTTAGAATATCACTGAGTGTTCTGGCGATTAAGCCGTTTTTACTGTTTTCACTGCCCACCAAATACAGCTCCGGTTCAAAAAATTCGAGTAATGTAAAAAAGAATGGGTTTAATGTTGCTAAGGGACAATTTGCATACTGTGTTCAGAAAAAAAATATTAAAAATATCTAAATGTCTTCAGAACATTTAGAAATATAGCATAAATATTTATTTTTATTTGCTATACTAGTAATTAACTATTTTTAAAAATATTATAATTATTTAAAAAATTAGAATATCTGGAAAACATGGTTCAAAAAATTAGAATATGCAACTTTTTTCCTGTTGGTTCAGAGAACAGCTGCGGAACTAATATGTGCGGAACTATAAAATGTGTTCCGCGGAAAATGAAAAGTAGTTTGGCATTTGATTTTAGAGCAATATTTGCTTAATATGGGATGAAAGAGCGACTTATCTGAGGTTGTGAAATTTCGCATTGTGCACTTGCACAAAGAAGGAAAAACACAATTGTTAATAACAAAGGAAGTGAAATGTTCTCAAGCAAGTGTGAGTAGAGTTTTGGGAGAATATTTTAATAATAAGTGTTTTCAAAATAAACAATTTAAAAGTGGTCGAAAGCCAGTAACTTCAGCAAGAGATGAAAGGCAATTGAAAAAGATTGTGAAGAAACATCGCTTTCGAAGTGTGAGATATTTGCAGAGAAAATGGAAAGAAGTGGGTGTAAAAGCCTCTAAATCTACAACATTACGACGACTTCACAAATTAGGTTTTAGATCACGTGTGCCTAAGACAAAGCCACTCTTATCATCTAAGCAAATGGCTGCTAGAGTTAAATGGTGTAAACAAATGCAATTTTGAGGTCAAGATGACTGGAAAAAGGGTACTCTTCGGCGATGAAAGTATGTTTCGTGTGTCCCATGGGAATCAAGGTATACGTGTTTGGAGACTTAAACAAGAAGCTTTTGATAAAGAGTGTTCAAAACGGTAGGTTAAATTTGCGACCTCTGACATGGTATGGGGCTGCATGACTACAGAAGGTTGGTTGTGTATTATTTACACAAAAGTCAATTCAGAAGTGTATCAAGAAATTCTTGAACACTTCATGATTCCTTCATCTGAGGATTTATGTGATGACGATTTCGTGTTTCAGCAATATTCAGCTTCTTCCCACACTTCCAAATCGACAACTAAATGACTCCAAGAGAAGGAAATATATGTACTCCCTTGGTTGCGAATTCACCCGATCTAAACCCCACCGAGAATTTGTGCGGAATTACGAAAAAACGACTTCAAGAAGTTGCACCAAGAGACAAAAAAGATCTTATTTCTAGTTTGAAGAACATATGGGCGAATATTCATAAAAAAGTTTGGGAACCTTTAGTCAATAATATGCCAAACCGTTTAAGAGCTGTCATTAAAGCTAAGGGTGATGCAACAAAGTACTGATTAGCATGTAAAAACCCTTCGAGTTTAAATTATGTACAATATATTTACATTATTCTAATTTTTTTAACTATGTTATGAAGTATTCTAATATTTTGAATTTTTTTTCACTTGCTGTTTTAAATATATTTTCCATTTCATTGTAATATGTTCATAGTTTTATAATCTACAAAATATGCAGATTTATATTATGCTAATTTATATTTGATATCATTGATTATTTATTTGATAAATTAGATTTGCAATTCTCTTGACCATATTTTCTTTCATTATTCTAATCTTTTGAATCGGAGCTGTAGTTTTTAGAAATTAGAATTTCAAAAATGTTTGGGTGAAGGTATTTTTATTTAAATTGTGTCAATGTATAGTATGTCACTGTATAGCATGTAGATTATAGCATGTATGATTGTGTTAAAGTATAATCAATTTTTGTAATATGTGTTAGAACCTTTTAAATCATTATTTAAATTATTTCTAAGTCGGGCGGTATGTTGACGCCTGACTTCGTTTTTCACTGTAACTTTCGCGCCGTTTTCAAGGTTAAAGTTGCCCGTAGTAACGGAGTTCGTTAGTTGGCTTTAAGAACTGGATGTAACTGGTCACCAGTTCGGATGTCTTCATGCCGGAAGCATTAAATAAAATAAATTTCGTTTTTGGAAAAGCCTCTAAGTAATTTTAATAAATTTCGATTCTAATCTACAGTCTACTCCAAGGATTCATCAAGTTGTATACATCATGCATGAATATAAAATGTAGAAACTTTAATAAACATGGAAACCATGATACTTTGCCCATCCCTAGATAGTCCATACGTGTATATACGTCTGTAGGAGTAAAGCGGGGTATTTGAGAGAGGAATTGCGTGAGCCTCTAAAATGGGAAAGAATCGACCGAGCAGCAGCACAAAATGATCATTTTGAAACGTTCTTCCGGAAGGAAATGGTAAATATGTTTCACCCTTGCAAAGGAAACAATTTCTTTGCGAAGTTCAAATAATCTGATCTATTTCTTAAAGTACACGGAATCTCAAAAAAAATAATAAAAATTATCTTGTTTTAAAACAACGCCTGAAAAGTTTGCAAAGTGAATTTGCCACTGTAACTCATATAAGAATCTCAAATTATAAAAAAACAAACAAAAATAAATAAACACACAATGCTGACCTAATGTTAAGGGGACAGTGGACTTTCAAAATTGTAAAATTTCTCCAAAAATTCGATTTTTATTTTATTTTATTGAATTGTGAAACTACGGACGAGTAGGAATGTGTTGCAAAATGAATTTTCAATTTCTGTGATTACTTTCATAGTTATAGGCATTTGTATTTAATTTTGATATTAAGTTACTAGTTAACTAGTTAAGTCATAAGTTGAAAATTTTTTTCTTAAAGAAACGTGTAATGCATCCTATTCTCGTTAAAAAATGGGAATTCCTTCAAGAGTCACAATAAAGGAGGCTTTCAAATCATGAGTTATTTTCCTTCACGATTTGTGAGTCGAAGTATTTAAAAGAAGGAAGTGCATCACTTTTCATTCCACGGAAGTTTTGTTTGTTGCATTGATTCTAAAAATTCTGCATAAGCAACTTAATAATATCCAAAGTGATTCCTCAGTGTTTCTTCCATGGATTTTTCACTGAAGAAAGCTATTTACAATCAAGAAAAATAGATACAGAGAAGGATTTTGTATATTTTTAGATCCTCGTAAGTACAGCAAAAATCACTAGCACATTGGGAAATTATTTAATTTTTTGTGTATATATATATATATTTTATAAGCAAACCGAAAATTTATTAAATTATTTTCATAGCATGAATATCGGTGCATGCTTTAAAATGTAAGTTTAGAAAAACATTTGTTCATTTTTATAATCATTCCCACAGAGGAAAAAATATGGTATAAATTTTAAAAGTTTTTCGGGATTAATTCTCCGAGGGATTATTTTAGTAAAGAATATGGGAAACTGTAGTTTCTTTTCATTATATGGAGAAAGTACACTTCCAATGTTGTAAACAAGAATTAAATTATTAAATTTAGCAAATGAGTATTAGAATGTTGAATATTACTTCACCGTAATGAGATAAATATATATATATATATATATATATATATATATATATATATATATATATATATAAAAGAGCTTGTCTGTTTGTTTGTCCGCTATAGAATCATAGACTGTTTCACCCACCGGGACCAAATTCGGCACAGTTAATGTTTTGGACCCGAGAAACTTAAATCAGGAAAAACGAAATTTGGGGCTCAATTAGTTTTTTTAAAATTAATATTTTAATGTTTTTTGTGCCCGATAGAGGTGCGTCTACCCCCTGTGGATTCCCCTCGACCAGCTGCGTTAAGAGGGGTGGTTTGAGGATGACGGAGGGGGGGGGGTCAAATTGCGGGAGAAAGAGGGTTGGGAATGACCTTAAAATCAGACGAAGGTCCGCAGACTCAAAGTTTCTTTCTTTCTTATTGTTTGTATATCATTTCAGTAGAAACGTGCTAAGCGCATTCTGTCTGGCCAGATGAACATGAAGAGCGGGAGTATTGGAAGTATTTTTTTGATGGAATGCATGAAATATGTTATATCTATATATCTACCCGGGCAACGCCGGGCAATAATGCTAGTATACTATATATATATATATATATATATATAGCCAATATCCAAAGCAGAATAATTAGCGTAATATATATATATATATATAATCAGATATATATATATTACGCTAATTATTCTGCTTTATGGAAAACATATTGACATTTTTATTCATAATCATTTTAATTCAAGCCCAAATTATGTGTGGAATTTTCCCTCATGATAACATTATAATTTGGAACAATTGCGTAAAATGCGACTTTAGTTGAATATCAGACATTATATACATCCCAAATACCCTTGTAAGGATTTTATATATACTGTGATATAAAAACAGTTATTAATTCTAAATTATTTAGAGCCAGTTTCGTAATAAAAGACATTTCTTTTTAAAGAACCTAAACGAAATGAAAGAGATTGCAGTTATTTAAATGGAAAGAATCCTAGCAAATTTAAAAATCATTAAAAGAAGAAAATAATTTAATTACATCAGAATAAAAGTAAATTAATTCCTTGAAGATACTTAAAAAATATGCCTGCTTTAGGGTGAATAAGCTGAAAGATTTAACATGGGATAATTAAACAAAAAACAAGTATCTATCAATATCAATTAAACGACTAGTATACAGATAAAAGGAAGATTGCACGTCAGGGAATACACTTTTCAGTGTTTAATAAAAAAGAAGGAAGTTGTTCGTTTTTCCTTAGAAAAAATCACGAATTATATCTCAAAAAGAAGTAAAACGGATTCCAATCTTCTTTATTAAATTAATTCAATTCTTTATTATTTGTGTATTTCTCAATAACTTGCCAAGTTTAGTCTATGTTGTATATTTGCTGACTGATTCTGCTTTACTTCGATGTCTCCACGGAGATATTTAATACCTCGGAAGGCATATAATTCTTGTGTAAATGCTTGTTTCTGTTGAATAATATTTTGACTTCGTTTCTTAAACTACTGGGAAATGATAACTTTACATTAATCACTTGATATAAAAAGTTATCTGAGTTTCATTTTGCTACGGATAGTCAAAAATGTAACACTCTACGTTGTTTTTTAAGTAGACATAATATCTTATTATTTAACATTTTTTGTTCGCAACAAAAAATAATATCTGATAACAAGCGTTTATAGTCCTAAATTTACGTTGTTGTAAATGCGACTGGCCAAATATTTTGATGGGATCAGGCATGGAAAAGAACAAGCTCTTACTTAACATTAAAAGAACAAAACAATATAATTATGGGACGATGAAGCCAAAAATTTTCATCAAAATATGGGAATGGAAACATATTGACTTCATAGAAGGAAATATTTCACCAACTAATCTGTAATTAAACAGAAATATGGTTATGTATTTTTGATACATATAATTTCAGTTTGAAAGCACTATTATTTCAGTACCAGTTTCTTATCAAACCATATAAACTTGAAAAAAATCTTGTAAAATAATAAAATATGTGTAAAAAAATAATTTATTTCCATGGAAAGAAAAAAAATGTATTACGTTGAATTATATCAATACATTTTTACAATTCCTAAATATAACATTTCTAAGTGGTCGCAGATAAAAATAGTAACATATAAGTTACTTTAATATGAATACGAAAATAACATTTTTATTCATTCAAATGCACAATCTATCTATATTTCTAAATAAATAGATATACTTTGTAATAACTTAAACGCGCGTTAACATGTAATGAACATATACAAACGTATTTTTTATATGAATGCTTACATATAATGTTTTTGATCACAATATTTGTAATGTTTTATGCATTGTATAGATTTTAAATGTGAATTTATGTGTTTTAAAGTGACCAGGAAAGAAATTCATTAACAATATACTGATTTAATGTGGGGAAGATATTATCTTCGATTTAGAAACACACTCTTAAAATTGGTTTCTAGGGAACTGTCTTTACTAATTTGTATTTAAATTGCAGTTTAGGAAATTACGTCAATGCTTAAATACTTACTTTGCCAACTAAGTAATATAGGTATAAGTAAAATGATCCTTTTTACCAAAGTAAAAAAAAGGCTTTAATATTTTAACTTGATGCAAAATCCATCATGTATGTACAGTTCCTCTAAATAACATTTATGCATTTTATCGAGCTTTATAAATTGGTCGATCTTAAGATAATTTCACAAAGCTTTCGTACCGCAGTAAGTTTGTATTTCTAAATTTTCCTGTTTCCAACCTTTTTACAGCAGATGGTTAAACAAGCGTATTTTAGCATTAACATTAAATGGGTGTTGACGTTGAAAAGAGGGCAAGTGCCAAAATTTTCGAAAAGGATTTTCTCACTGAAACAAGGGTTTGTTCCAAGGCTAATGCCGTTGAAAAGAAGGTAAGTGCCTAACTAGTTTGGTTTAGTTCTGAGCTAGGCACTTACCTTCTTTTCAATGCCATTAGCCTTGGAACAAACCCTCGTATCAATCAAAAAATACTTTTCAGAAATTTTGGCACTTAACCTCTTTTCAAGTCAACGCCTCAAATGTTAGGGAAATTGAAATCATAGTATGATAGCGGACTTGTGTATCTATACTTACGTACAGTTTTGAGTCTCTGTACATGCATATGCTTGTTCATGTTTAAAATATTTGATATTATCTTGTGATACATTATTATATAAATATGTGCACATTAAGTGCACATATTTATGCTTAAAAGTAAAAGTAAAAGAAATGCTTAAAAGTAAAGGAAATATTTTAAATCGAATAAAATCTTTAAAGTATCCAAGACATCATAATGAATATTTATAGCATGAAAATTTCTCTCCAAAGAGGCCAATTTTCTAGACTTTTGAAAAATCTACTTTTTTCTAAATATCTCACGCAAATTTTAGACACCAACATATTCAGTTCTTTAAAAAGTAATTCCATTTATGCTGGAGATAAAACATTCTGAAATAATGAACTTTGAAAAATTTCGAGAAGAAATTTTTTAGGAAAAGCTTTTTCACAATCTTAGAAACTTTACTGGTAATATCTGAAGATGATTTTGATGTTACCTTTCTAAAAATGCCAGTGAGCTGCATATTAAATATTCTGCATAGTCATCTACAGGAAGTAGTTTGAAGAACAGCAATGCGCATTAGAACTCCGTTTACGATGTTACTGAACATGTTTTTACGAACAGTTGCAAAATTACAGCAGTGCCAGAACAGAGTTGAGCAAGCAGATTGAAAGCTGCAATTTGGGATAAAAGAGAAGATACGTCAGAATATAATCTCTACTTTTCTAATAAAGAATGTTAACTGGACAAGATAAAAGGATTATTTGATTAAAGTAAAAATTATGTATTGAATTTGAGTAAAAAATAAAATTATCTATCCTGTTAAGCGTACAATTTTAGAATAACTATTGAATTAAATTGAAGTTTTTAATTTGTATTGTTCCGTTTTCTGGGTTCGATGGGTTTGAATAAAAATCTCTTCAGAAAGTGCACACAAAATAAAATTTATTATTCTGTAAATTCTTCAGGCGCTTACACAAATTCAACAGAAAATACGCAACAACTGTCGTCTATACAGCAGAAAACTCTAAAAATACAAGTCAGGATACAAGTCAGTCTTCAATACCATACTCGCCTAGCGCGCTTTCAAAACATTCAATTCTCAGCAGAAAAGAGCACTGACTTCCAATGCCAATCTCAGGTATATTTATAGACTTCCAAAGCGCCCCCTATCGGCCGCCAGCTAGAAATCTCCAGAACGTACGAGAAAGATCCAGAAGGTTGGCGACCACATGGCACCATATCGCCAAATTTGGCGATATATCACCAAATATGGCAATATCTCGACAAATTGGCGAAGTATTCATATCTTTCGCCAATTTGGCGATAACTCTCATATTCGGCGAGATTACCATAGACTCGCAAAATTCGCAACATCTCCCTCCTCAAGGACTGCACGTCCCGGGCAGTACAGCTCTTGGGAAGGAAGCCTTACTTACAACACATAATAGAAAACTTAACTATAAAATCACAACTAAAATTAATACAAAATTAACACCCATACAGACAAATACATGCTTCATAAATTAATAAATGCATACAAGGAACGTCTAATTACTTTAAACAACATTAATAAACAAAACTTAAGGATTATTTACACTAAATGCAATGTTATATACAAAAAGAGAACGACCATGGTCTCTACATTTCTTTAATCTATTAACTATCACCATAGTAAGGAGATAGCCTATCATAATGCACTATTCTAGGCTTAGAATTAGACGATTTTCTTATACGAACCATCGTCTTTCAGCCTTAACTGATCTTAAAGCACTGACCTGTTTTGTCAACTCGTCTATTCTTTCCATCAAATGTTCAATTGAACGTTCGAGAGATTCGGTAACGTTCGAAACCGTAATACATTGGCGATCTTTTTGTAAAGCCAGTTGGGCTGCTTTAAACTGCATGGCATAGACTAAGACAGACTTCAGATCTTTAACATCCGCCATTCGAAGTGCTTTCTGTATTTCGAAGTCGCGAACTCCATCGATAAAATATTGTAAAGCAAGATTTTCCCGCACATCCGCAGGGAAGTCTGACCAAGCGAGATGGGAAAGCCTTTCGACGTCTATTGTAAGCTCTTGTAGTGATTTCATTGGCTTCTGTTGGCGAGATTTGTGCTGGAGCCGGCTATAGTCCTTCAAACACTTCTCGCCAAAGCGTAACTCCAAAGCACTTGAAACTGCGTTATAGTCTACTCAATTCTCTTTTCGGATCGTCTGCAAAATAACCGCCACTTCGGCACGTAGAGATATAGCGAATTGACACGCTTTTGTTAGAGATTCCCATCCGTTTGCGGTCGCCACAATCGAGAATTGAGTTTTGTAAACTTGCCAAAAAAATTTTCCGTCATAGGTTGACAGATTAATAGGTGGCCGGGAGGTGACAGATATACAGTTACAATCTTCAGTAACATAAGTATTTGACAATTTCTGTTCTAAAATCTGTACTTTTCTTGAAACTTCGGTAAATTTTCCTTCCATAGTTTCAAATTTGTTGTCAAATGTTTCCTCCAAATTTTCAAATTTGTTGTCAACTTTGTCCAATATTTCTTGAAAATTTTCTTTTATAGCGCCAAATTTTTCCTCCATATTTTCAAATTTGTTGTCAATTTTATCAAATTTTTCTTCTAAATTTTCTTGTATAACGCCAATATTTGCTTCAAAAATATTAAATTTGTGTTCCCCATTCTGGAATTTTTCTTCCATTTCTGTAACTCTTTCATTCACGGTAGTTATAATTTCTCACTTGAATTCTTCCCGACTAGCTGACATTTCCTTCTTTATCTATTCTTGAAGGGCTTTCATCTCTTCTTGACCTCCAGATATTTTTTCTTCACCTCTTCTTGACCTGTCGCAATGTTGTTTTGCATAGCTGTCATCGCAACAATAATCTGTTGGAATTTATGTTCCAATTCTTGAGCTGTAACGGTCTGATGAGCCATTGATCTTGTAATAGGCATTCAATCCCTATCCCAATTGTGACACAAAAATGTTCCTTTTTCTGGGTTCGATGGGATTGAATAAATTTTCTTCAGAAAGTGGACACAAAATAAAATTTATTATTCTGTAAATTCTTCAGGAGCATGCACAAATTTCAAACAGAAAAGACGTAACAACTGTCTTCTATACAGCAGAAAACTCTAAAAATACAAGTCAGGATAACAGAGTCTTCAATACAATACTCGCCTAGCACGCTTTCAACACATTCAAATCTCAGCAGAAAAGAACACTGACTTCCAATGCCAATCTCAGGCATATTTATAGCCTTCCAAAGCTCACCCTGTCGGCCGCCAGCTAGAAATCTCCAGAACGTACGAGAAAGATCCAAAAGGTTGGCGACCATTTGGAGCCATATCGCCAAATATGGCGACCAAAATATGTCTTCAAATCCATCGCAATTTGGCGACAACTCTCATATGTGGCGAGATTATCATAGATTCGCAAAATTCGTAACAGTATTTTGTTAGTTCATAATTATTTTGGAGAAAATAGAAGAGTTTAAATTAGCGTACGTGGATTTTTAAGTCTAATTTGCAAATGAGATTTTCATAATTATTTTCTAATAATGGAAATGTAATTAATCTAAACTTCTTTGCATATAGCCACTTAATTTTCCCTTCAAAAAACTACACTGGTTATCAAACATTAAGGAAAAGTCACAAAAATAGCGATTACTCAAAAAGTTAGGCGTAGAATTTAATAAAACTTACACACATTATACAACACATAGGTAGGTATAAAATAGCATAAAAAGAAATCGCCAGACAATTATGGTGTTATAGAAACTAGCGTATGTATACAATGAACAAATCGGATGTGTTAGTTTGATATAGGAAAAGTACCTATAATATGGCGTATGATCCCCCCGAGAAGCAATACAGCACATACAGCAATGTGTGAGGCTGTCAGTTAGGCGGTCTATGAGTTCGGTAGGAAGTGAGAGCCATTGCTCTTGCAAAGCAGTTGAAAGCGTGGCTAGGGTTCTAGGAGGAGGATTGAGAGCAGCTATACGTCGTCCTAAAGCGTACCAAACATGCTCGATAAGATTCAGTTCTAGTGATCGAGCTGGCCACTCCATGCGTTGTTGTTTCCTGCTCAAGAAAAACATCCAAGATGCGAGCCCTGTGCGGTCTCGCGTTATCGACCTGTAGCACGAAAGCATCATCTATTGCCCCGGCATAAGGGTGCACATAAGCATCAAGGATGTCCTCTCCATAGGTGTGAGCATTCACATTTCCACGGGGAAAGACATAGAGGTCTGCGCGTCCACCCAAAGAGATACCACCCCAAATACAGACACTGCCTGATTCGTATGCATCTCTTTCACGGATGTGTGATGGATGAAAACGAGTCCCAGGTTCTCTCCAAATCAAAATACCCCTACTATCGCTCTGGAGGTTAAACCTGGACTCATCCGTAAAGAGAACAGCCCTCCATTGATCACGTTTCCAGTGGACATGCTGACGTGCTCACTGCAAATGTTCTCGCCTATGGCGTGACGTGAGCGGGACGCAAATGGATGGTCGCCTCGCAAAAAGACCACCTTCGTGAAGCCTTCTACGCACGGTTGACGTTGATACCAACATTCCAGAGCTTGCAGCGAGGGAGGATCTGCAGACGGAACTTGCAGACGGAGTTGCGGTTCTATTCCTTCGTACGCATAATGACAAATATTGGTCATCGGCCCTCGTTGTAGCATATGGCCGTCTATAGATGAACCTCCTGTATGCCGAATCCGTGGTTAGAAATTGTTGTCAAAGTCTATGAACCACAGACGGACTCACATTTAGCCATCTGGCCACTTTAGTCTGAATTTGTCCTGCCTCTATTCTCCCAATAGCTCGCCATCGAAGTTCTTCGGTCAAATGATGCCTGGGGGTCATTGTTACAATTTGGCTATGCCAGATGTCTAATCTCAGCGTCGCAGTGACAATTGTCGCCGTGCTCTGAGGCATGCACTTTTATGCTCCTCGCAAATGACGTATTTCGACTGCTTCACCACTATTTAGCATAATGCAGTATTGTTCAGCGCCTTTTACTTAACAACATATTCAAATTTTAAACAGATTGGCCTAGGTTTGAACGTGTTATCCTTCTTTTTGTAATTTTTCCTTTATATTTGATAACTAGTGTATTTTACTCAAGCTACAAATAAATTACATGATTTGGATTAACTAATATTTGAAGCTTTTAAGAAATATGTTTCAAAGCGATAATAACTTTAAATAAGCAACAATTATAAAGACAAAAAACATTTGTGTTTAGGAGAATTATAAGTACGTAATCCCCTGTATACATTTATATATATATATATATATATATATATATATATATATATATATATATGTGTGTGTGTATGTATGTATGTATATTCATAATCGTATATCTAATGTTTTTCTGAAAGAGGATAACAGCATTTCTATGTCATAAATATACAAGTACATAATATATAGTACAAGTTTGTATATGCTTGTTATATATGAAAATTATTCACTTTAATATGTTTCTTAATTTCATCCGTTATATTATTCAAGACATAGATAGGTATTTAAATCTTTATTCCTTACTTTAAAAGCCGCGGTTATTAGTTTTCTTCTTAACTAGTCATCAAATACATTGCATCCATATACGTTTAAAATAGTTATTCTAAACAGCTCTTTATTGATTCATAAAAATCTAGATACAATATTCTTTTACTCTCACACATGGAAATAATGACTTTACGATCAAGAAGAAATGTGAGTCATCTACTTAAAAGAAGATGAATAAAGACCCTGATACTGTGATATAATAAATGACACTATTTCACATTAGGGAGCAATATGTGATTTATAACCCAGAATGATATAGATGAGTGCCATAAAATATGGCGCAAGACACCTTAATTCGGAAGCAATTATGCCAGGACAAGGAAGATAATGGATATACTGTAATACAAAGGAATACCTGGAATCGTGCTTCTCCTGATGTTTAATTAGAAAGAAGTAAGTGAAGTCAAATAGAAAAATACTCAGGCTATATTGATGCAAAGAGAAAGGTTAAATGTGCATGAACTTTCGAGATCAAACAATAAGACAAGAGGAAATTTAGACTGCAAAAACAAACTTCTCTGAAGGTCAAATTTAAGTAGGAAAACCGTCATTTCCTCTCCAAGGTGAAATAAACTCGGAAGACATTAAGTCTCATACGGTTAGCCTTTAGCTTCTCTCTTGAAATTTAGTTTTATTTCGTCTTCTTGAAAATTGTTAAATAAGTAAAGGAAATTGTTTGGAAAACAAACGTATTTCCTCTTAGGTAGATCGAAACGACATAAGAAGATTTATATGGAAAAAAGGTAAAATAATTTCTATTATTGAATGAAAATAAAAAGTTAGGAATACATCTAACTTTTCCCCGTGTATCGAATAACTACATTTTTTACATTATTGTAAGATAGTTACCGTCAACTGGGGTAAATTTGTCCCATTTTTCATGTTTATTTCACAGGAAAAGCAAATAATAGTTGTAAACCAACTAAAATTTGATATGGTAAGGGGTTTATATTATACCATTGTTAATGTATACATACAAACTTTAATCATTTTTTAACTTTTTTTAAAATTTTGGCTAATGTTACCTTGAATTGGGGCAGCTTTGGCCCATCTCTTGAAAACAAAATATTTATATTGTTGATATTTTTTAGGCCAAAGTTAGACCATGTAGAAGTAATGCCAAATTACCTATCAATAATATCCTATCTAATCCGAGTTAATCTCAAGCTTAATTTGGAAAAAATGCGTGAATCAACATTTTTTTCTATGCAAAACTGATTTTATTTTTAAATTAATTACAAGTGGAATTGTCAAAGAAAAGAAAATAATAATGGATAAGATTCGTAAGTCTTGCCGTCCCTATCGCTAGATAATACGGCGAATTTTCCTGCTGACGTCCCCCTACCAGTCCACTTCAGGACCGGCGGGGCAGTCACACCAAAGCAACATTTTCTTCTTTAAGTATTATCCTGTTATATTTAGATTTGTCATTGGGTTATACAATAATACACAACATAAGTGCACTGTATATAAATAATACCCTATATGTAACACATTACTTCAACTCTGCTTAATACTGTTTTACACAATACACAACACTAACTGCGACACAGTGCACAACCTCATTTACATAATTACAACACAGTTGCACTTCACAATTAAATTCCATTCCAATCTGTTAATTCGAAATTGAAAACAATTGTATAAAATCACATTAAATTATCAATATACTACTGTAAAATATACCTTACGTTACACTGATACATACAATGATACAATATACATATTTACAACATGATGTCGGTATTCATTTTATTTTTAACTCCTTTTGACACTATATTATAGCATATTAATGAGCTACCTTTACTGCTTTTCTTATTTTATATGATATAGAATATTAAATTATCCATTCTATTACACCCGGTACATGTTTAAATGCATTTACAATAATCTATTAATCATTGCTCGATACATCATATTTCATACAACTAAACATTTCAGTGAACCACACTTTCCAGCACTACCGTTATGCTGTGCCTCATACGCACTTCAGCTATCATTGTTTTGTCTGCACATAGTATATCAAATAATCATCAACATACGCTGCTTGATTTTATATTCACTATAATTACAATATTTTTAGGTAAATAGCACTATAAATAGCCAAAAAAAACCAACAAGTAACCCAGCAAGAACTGAGCTACAATGACGAATGGGAGAAAGGAATTTGCTCATCCATCAAAATGGAGATCACCTTTTTAATAAAAATTTTACAATAAAAATCTGTAAAGAATTTGTGTTTGTCCCAGTTTGTTATACCTGCAGGTAAAAACACTCTAAGATGATTTAAGTTGATGTAGTCAAATAGGCAATGTTCTACAGTTTGAATCTCATATGTATTAGGTACATGTATTAGGTTTATTATTGAATCTGTTCTGATATTCAGCAAATGAACCACTGCCCGTTAATGCTTGATTTGTCTTAAAATCTCCTAATAATCTATCTCCTTTGACCTTGCTAAATATTTGGTACGTCTTTCTACCCTTAATCGAAGGATCCCATTCATATTGCCAATTTTCAATTTCATTATTTTCTATTTTCTTTTTAACTGCGTTCCTGCTGATTTAAAAATATTTATCTATAGTCTCCTTTTCAGATGCCCCTTTCACCGCTTTGTCCGCTTCCTCGTTACCAGTTTTTCCAACATGGGCTTTAACCCAATGTAGGAAAATAATCAACTTTTCTCTTTTCAGCATTCATTTGATGTAAGCTACTTGTTCTCCCTTATACGTGATTGACTTTAGTGCTTCAATCGCACTCCTTGAGTCGGTAAAAATGTCACTTTTTCTAATATTCCTTTCCCTCATAGTTTCTATTACAATTTGTATGAAATGCAGTTCAGCTATACAGGAATTTCCATTTTTTATTCTTTCCTTGAAGATTTCCTTATTATCTCCTTTGTAGTAAACCACTCCTGCACCAATATTTTCCCCTTTCTTGGATCCATCTGTATAAAAGATGTGATCGATTTTAGGTGTTTCATCTAATGTCCAATCAATGCTAATTAATTCATCTATATCTTCTAAAATTCTAATCCTAGTTTCAGAATTTTCAGCATTAAATATTTCTTCCTGAATTATTATTTCCTTGTTTTCATCATATAATTTACTTAACAAGTAGAATGCTCTTGCTTTTAAGTGCAGGGGTATACAACCCGCTAGTACATTCATAGCTTCCGTTGAAACCGTTTTGTAACATTTAGTTATCGATAGTAAAGCGGACCTTTGTAAACTATGTAATTTGTTTTTAAATACAATCTGTTCTTTGTACCAAACCTCTACTCCATAAAGCAGAATCTTTTCTATCACTATTTTATAAATTTGCTTTATAATTTCCGGTTTAAAACCCCATGTTTTTCTTGTGAGTCTTATTAACTTATATAATATTTTATTTGTTTTTTCTTTCAATTTCTCCATGTGATTTCTAAAGTTTAATTTACTGTCGAATATGATTCCTAAATATTTCAATTCAGCATTATATTTTAAACGCTCCTGTTGCAGTTTTATGGTAGGTTTGGTATCTATATTACCTTTCCACTTAATTATATTATATGTACATTTTCCAAGAAAAATGGATAAACAATAAATAGTAATTTAACAGTCTTATATGTTTTGATGAACTGATAGTCCAAATTATGGAGAAGATACATAATCCAGTTGTGGAACAATAAACTGATTCCTCTTTGACGCGATTTTCGGAAGATTGATTTTCCCGCACTCTTTTTCCCACTCATAATTTATACAGACTTCTGGCCAACACAAAAATTTGAGTTTTCTTTCCATACATTCCGATATCTATTAAACTTTTCCAGGATATTTAACACCATCATCCTAGTGCCAAGAACTTTCCGTCGATTTCTTGTCATTTTCACTAACACAATGCAGAGTGATTAGAGAGGTTAGAATGCCAGTTAATGTTGTCAGAAACATTAACTGTGTTAAGCATTGCCAGCATACAAAATTTTACTAAATAAAATTGTGTAATAACCTAAAAAACAAGCTTGGGGTAACTTTGGCCCAACTGAAAGTTACCCCAAGACCTGAGACAAAGATTGCCGAATGCAATAAATATTCATCAGTTGCCAAAACATAAAATAAATCTAGATAGTGAGATTGAAAATAGTTGAAACAATTAATAATAAACTCAGACAATTCGATTACTTGCTCTTAATCACGTATTCTATCACATTTACAAGGACAAGTTAGAAGACAACAACAATATACGTTTTAGTCATGCAAAAGTGGAGCTGTACTGTAGTGGAGGTAAATTGAGAAACTACAAGATAAAACTATGAGAAAGTCAAGGCAGTACTGCCACATATTGGCCCTCACAATAAATAAGTGATAATCATTCTCCTTTGTCTAGATACAGCACATACAATCTTTTGTCCTTTGTTGGCCAAAAGCTGCCTGCAAGGACCAAAGATGCCCGCAAGGGCCAAAGTTACCCCAGTTGACGGTGCTCTTCAAGCAAAGAACTATTTATTTTACTTATTGTAAATCCAACTTAAGTGAATTTTTCTTTGACATTGTGCTTTAAAATTTTATCATTGAAAATATATAACATTAATAATAGTGTAAGTATGCCGAATATGAGACACCTTTTGATTTTTATATGTTACTAGAAAAGTAAGTGTGGGATTATAGTACAAATTTGATATCCTTTTAATGTATATATTTTACTATTTATAACAATGACAGAAAATCGAAATAACCTTATAATTTTCTTATATGAAATTATAAGCACAAGTGTTCCATTTTGGGGGGCCTGAAAAAATTAGTCCTAATATGAGACCCCCATTCTACAACTCTAAAAATGAATTAGAATTACTGAAAAGTTCGTAAAAAACAAAACTGTACACAATAAATAGATAAAAGTTACCTACATACAATAATAGGTTAAAAAGAAAAGTGATATTTTAAACAAATTAATTGGTTTACACTACAGGTTTTGTTTACTTTTGGTTTTTAGATTCAAACTTTTCACATTGTTTACAAATAAAAATTTCGTAAGCTCCACAATCTTCATGGGCCCACCTGAAACATCTTCTATATTGACGCCACTGCTCTCCCCGTATGTCTTCTGAAAATAGACAACCATATAAAAGGCATTCAGCGTCGTTTTCATTAATGCTATCATCACTGCTATCATGGAGAGAAAGTTTTTCATCATCTTCAATTGAGCTGATATCATCATAGCTATAATTAGGCTTATTCGTTCTCTGTTTTTTAACTAGTGTTGTATTTTCATCCATCCTTAATTTTCCCGTTTCTGTAGGGACTCCTTTGCTTTTTCCTTTTCCCTTTGTTGTTTCCTTATTCTTTTATTTTTTTATCTTGATCTCCTTTTCCTTGTTTATTCTTTGATTTCTTATCATTTAGGTCTATTCCTTTTTTCTCTTGTAGGAAACAAAGATTTTTAGAATATGCTGCAGTTCTTTTATTAAGGCTATCAATCAATTTATTTTTATAGGGCGATGATGTGATAATATCGGCTTTACGGGCCCTACTTGGTTTCGAAGTGGTTTTCTCAGGTAACGCAGGAAAGGGATTTATTTCTTCAAGAGTCACGAAGAACTGGTTTTAAGGTACCCGTACACCTTTAAAACGGCATTTTCGGTCAAAATATCGTTTTTTGTTTTTTGCAATAACATTAAAGCCCAATCTTTTATCTTTCAAATTCCGTTTGAATTATGCTTCTATCTTAATTAGAAGCCGAATTACAGCAATTTAAATATTACATGTCGCAGAATTTTACAACCGGAAGTGTCATTCTGCAAACCGGAAGTAAGCCAAAATGTTTGTTTACATCGTTCTTTTTTTAGATTTAACGCTGAAATTGGGTTATACGTCAAAGGAAATACTTAAAAATAAAAATCAAGGGATTTATAAATATTTGGAAACATATCTGGCAACATAATTTTCACTCTTGTATTCCTAAACTTGGCAACAAACTTATATTTCAAAAGCGATTGTTTACATATCTGCAGATTTGCCGCGTTGTTTTTATTGGCTTTTTAAAGTTTTTAAATCTATTTAGTTTTTACTTTTCTCTGGTAAAAATGGGTAAAAGTATTGGAAGAAGTCGAAAACGCAAGTTTTACGGAAATCGTTTTACAAAAAATGTCAAAAACGATGATGTAGATGAGTGTGTACAAAGCACTGCGAGTTGTATAAAGTCTAAAGTTGATACTGTTTTAGACTCGGATAAAACTAATGGAGCGATGTCTGGAAATAGAATTTTTGATTTAGATATTCTTTCCAGTGTTTTTTCTGAACTCTGCTGCCCAATGTGCTATTCTGAGAAGCTAGTTTTTAAAGAAGAAACTAGATATGGATTATGATCTCATTTCCTTTTGAGTTGTGAAGGGTGTGAGTTTCAGAAGGGTTTTGCCTCTTCTAAAAAACAGGTAAATTTCCCTGAAGTAAATACGAGACTAGTATATGGTATGCGCCAAATAGGTAAAGGATTTTCAGCTGCTTATAAATTATGTGCAACTCTGAATTTACCTAGATTGACCAAAACTGCATATACTTCTCATGAACAAAAACTGTTGAAAGTTGTTTCTGAAGTAGCAGAGGACTTAGCAGAGATAATAGCAGAGAATATTATGGTGATGGCGATTCCAAAGGATTCATAAGCGTAAAAGACACATACGGTGAAAACAGTGTCACAAAATTTGAATGTATGCCATATTCAAAAGCGTGTTGGGTCCCGCCTGCGAAAATTAAAATCAAAAACCAAGGGTCTGTCTGGAAAAGGGAAACTAACCGATACATTTATAGACAGACTTCAGAACTACTATGGAATTGCTATACGTAACAATACTGGTAACCTAAACGCAATGCAGAAAAATGTTATTGCTGCATTATTCCACTGTGCATCCAGTTCACGAAAACATATGCATGGGCAGTGTCCTCTGGGCAAAGACAGCTGGTGCTTCTTTCAGCGAGCACTGGCATGCGGAACATCTGTTAAAGATAAGTATGCTGGTCTACCAAAAGAGGTATTGAATGCTGTAAAGCCAGTATACTTAGATTTGTGCTCAAGAGAACTCTTGAGTAAATGTCTGCACGGTAAAACTCAAAATGCAAATGAATGCCTGAATGGCATAATATGACAACGATTACCAAAAGAGGTATTTGTTTGTCTGAAAACAATGAAACTTGGAGCATATGATGCAGTACTGCAATTTAAGGATGGATACAAAGGTTGCCTGAATGTTTTAAATAAGTTGGATATTAGTTATCCAGGATTTTTTACATTGCAAGCCTACAACCATTTAGACAACATTAGAAAAAATGATTCCATACGTCATTCTGTTCCTGCGTCAAAGAGACGCAGGAAAATTCTCAGAGCCCTTAGGAAAAAAAAATAAGTGTTGTAGAAAGCCAAGAGAGAGAAGTTTATAAATCTGGTGGATTTTAATATGAAAATAATTATTTTTAAAGTAAGAAATGTGTTATAAAGTTATTTTTAGTGTTTTCTCAAAATGAATTTTTTCATCGTTTCTCTTAACGCAATACATCCTATTATAAAAAGTTACACATAAAATGCCTTAAAATTTTGCATACTTTATCTATATATATTTATAAAGGGAATAGTGTATGCTCATGATTGCAGATTGATTAGTTTTTTTTGTTTACATTGGTATAAATTGCAAGTGACAATGAATTTTAAGTGATTTTTATGAACATCAGTACTTTAAGTGCTACAAACTTTGAGGTACACATAGTTCAATCTTGAGAGTAGACTATTCCCCACAGACAGTTATTATCTTCATTTGGTTATTTATAAAATGGTAATATATTTGTTTGTTTTTGAGTTACCATGCAATGCGGAATGAGTTACCATGCAATGCGGAATGTCAAATTTTGACCAATTTTTTCCAGTTTTTCCTCCTAAAAAAATTATTTTAAAGAAAAGTATGCTGGTCTACCAAAAGAGGTATTGAATGCTATAAAACCAGTATACTTAGATTTGTGCTCAAGAGAACTCTTTAGCAAGTGTCTCCACGGTAAAACTCAAAATGCAAACGAATGCCTGAATGGCATAATATGACAACAATTACCAAAAGAGATATTTGTTTGTTTGAAAACAATGAAACTTGGTGCGTATGATGCAGTATTGCAATTTAATGATGGATATAAAGGTTGTCTGAATGTTTTTAACAAGTTGGATATTAGTTATCCAGGATTTTTTACATTGCAAGCCTATAACCATTTAGACAACGTTAGAAAGAATGATTCAATACGTCATTCTGTTCCTGCTTCAAAGAGACGCAGGAAAATTTTCAGAGCACTTAGGTAAAAAAAAATAAGTGTTGCAGAAAGCCAAGAGGTTGAAGTTTATAAATATGGTGGATTTTAATACGAAAATAATTATTTTTAAAGTAAGAAATGTGTTATAAAGTTATTTTTAGCGTTTTCTCAAAATGAATTTTTTCATCGTTTCTCTTAACGCAATTCATCCTATTATAAAAAGTTACGCTTAAAATGCCTTAAAATTTTGCATACTTTATCTATATATATTTATAAAGGGAATAGAGTATGCTCATGATTGCAGATTGATTAGTTTTTTGTTTACATTGGTATAAATTGCAAGTGACAATGAATTTTAAGTGATTTTTATGAACATCAGTACTTTAAATGCTATAAACTTTGAGGTATACATAGTTCAATCTTGTGAATAGACTATTCCCCACAGACAGTTATTATCTTCATTTTGCAATTTACAAAATTGTAATATATTTGTTTGTTTTTGAGTTACCATGCAATGCGGATTGTCAAATTTTAACCAATTTTTTCCAGTTTTTCCGCCTAAAAAAATTATTTTAATGTAACAGCTAAATTTTATATATATTTTTTCAAGTTTTAACTTAAATGTCATCATAAAAAATAGATAAAAAGACAAAATTCAAAAAATTTCAAAAAATCACCCCCGAAGGTGTACGGATACCTTAACTTGTTGTTTGATCAATACCTTCCACATTGTCACTACTGCTACATGGTTGTGGATTTCGCCTGGGCGTCATTGCATCTGCAGCTTCACAGGAAACAAGGCTGTGAGAGGGAAAACTAAAATGCCTAATATGAGGCCGTATCTCATATTAGGCATGCTTTGAGGTCTCATATTGGGCATGACCTTGTTGTTGAACATTCTAACGAATATTTTAGGTTAGGATTGACGTTAGCTTAAAAACAAACAGGCGAAAATGATGATTTACACTCATCATTTATAGCTACCTATAAAATACTAAAAGTTTTAATAAGAGTCTTGCCTTGAAGGTAAAAACAGCCAATGAAAATGGTGATGCAAAAAAGTCGACGAGCACACATTCCGGAAAAAAATACTGCCCCTTTGTGTGCGCGCTTGGAAACACTCGACTGACTCACCGATTACGAATGATGCAATAGACTACTGTTTTACGCTCCAGTCACCAGGCGGCAGTACTTGATACGTCTTGTAAGCTGGGGTCTCGTATTAGGCAAGGTCTCATATTCGGCTTACTTACCCTACTTTCACGTATCAGAACAATGACAGATAGAATTCAAACTTATTTGCATAACTTATTCAAATACTTTCTATATAATTTATGCATACTAAAAATATTTAGCAACAGCTAAGTAAAAAAAGCAATTATTCTATGAAACTGTTCATTTACTATTTCCTGAATATAACTTATCTTTGCGTTACTCCTCAAAATTTTTATAGATTTTAATATATTTTGAAATTTTTAATAAAAGAATGTGTCAAGAGCACTCTTTTTTTAAATGTTGTACAGAAAATAAATTCTTTAATTGTAAGAATACTAATTTTCATACTGAAACCTTAAACAAGCATTATTCTAACGCATATTTTCAAGGAACTATTTTTTTATTTTAAAACTTTCCTTCCTAGAGATAGCTCTGGGAAAAAGTTTTAAGGGCCAAAAAAAGGTTAGGCTAATTATTTCGGTAAATAGCTCTAAAGGATTGGAAATGGAAAAATGCTACTTTTTTTAACTCCGCTTTGAGAAGATAATTTGAAAACAATAAAAATGTTGTTAATGGTTATAGTATTTTTCAACGCTGGTAAAGTAGAAATTAAAATAAGGATAGGATTGAAACGGGTCCGAAATAGTTTGCGAATTATATTGTAATGATATACCTTCAAACCCAGCCTCGAAGTAACTTAAAATTGCATTTGACACGTACTATTTTCACGTACTATTTGACACGTACTAAGTTCTTTTTCGCGGCTTACAGTACAGTGAACCGGCAGGAATGATCCCGTAACGAAAAAGCTTTATGCCCCCTTCATAAGAGCTTTTTCTCAAGGACTCTGTGGATGAATGGTTACGGACTACGGAGTATCGGACTACGCAGTGAGAGGTCCCTGGTTCAAATCCCCGCACAAGCGCTGGCCGTTTCTATTCCCACTCATTCTTGGAATAGCGCAGTATATATACACTGCTGGCCACTGTAAATGCAACACCCTGAAGGAAACATGGAAATAACATGAAATTTACAACATGCATTAGAGGAGGTGAGATATGCAAAAGATTAGAATTTCAGCGCAGACGCACATCACGCGCGCCTGTGGCGCCACTTCAAAGCGCTATTTAAGGCTTGGAGATTTCGACGATTTCAAGTTCGGCAATTGTGTTTTTCTTGTGGTTTTTTCAAAAAACGATCAATTATGCCTCGTCGAAAACAGCGATCATCTTTTGATCAAGTATCCGAGTTCGACAGAGGAAGGATAGTGGCCTACCGAGATTGGGGATTATCTTTCAAGGAAATCGGTAGTCGTGTTGGACGAAACCAAACAACTGTAATGCGGATATGTGATCGTTGGATGCAGGAGGGTACGACGGACCGGCGTGTAAGATCGCATCCACCTCAGCGCACCACTTCACGTGATGACAGGCAAATTGTGCGCATGGTAGTGACGGATCGCTCAGTCACATCACGAACCATAGCACAGCACATGCAGTCTGTAACGCATCATCCAGTGTCTGCGCGTACCATTCAACACCGTTTACAGCAGCGTGGTCTGTCCGCAAGACGTCCATTGCTTTGTCTACCCTTCACGCAGAACCACAGATGTCTCCGCCGCCAATGGTGCGATGACAGAAGGATGTGGACGGCAGAATGGAATGAAATTGTCTTTACTGACGAGTCACGCTTCTGTTTGCAACACCACGATGGTCGCATTCGAGTCTGGAGACACCGTGAAGAGAGGATGCTGAACAGCTGCGTTATGCACCGCCACACTGGTCCTGCACCGGGTATTATGGTATGGGTCGGTATTGGATATCACTCTCGCACACCTCTAGTACGCATTGCCGGTACTTTAAACTACATCTCCGAGGTGTTGGAGCCAGTTGTCCTTCTTTACCTTCAGGGCTTGCCCACAGCCATATTTCAACAGGATATTGCGCGACCACACGTGGCACGCATTGTCCAACGGTTCTTCGTCAATCGCCAGATTGAATTGCTTCCCTGGCCGCCTCGATCTCCGGATCTTTTGCCGATAGAAAACATGTGGTCCATGGTTGCTTTACGATTGACCCAGATTCCATCCCCAGCTGCCACAGCAGATCAACTTTGGTAACGTGTGGAAGCTGCTTGGTCTGCTGTACCCCAAGAACTCATCCAAAGTCTCTTTGAATGAATGCCGAGGCGTGTGGCAGCGGTGATCTCCAACAATGGCGGCTACTCTGGCTACTGATTTTGTCAGGAACCACACTTCACAGAAGTCTATAAATTTAATCATTTGATACTTGGTCAACATGTTATCTGCAAAATAAATTTTGCTGTGATATCTCTTGTCTTTCTTGGTGTTGCAATTTGGGTGGCCAGCAGTGTATATATTATAATATATATCTATATAATATATATATATATATTGATATATATGTGTGTATGTATATATATATATATATATTATATATATATATATATATATATATATATATATATATATATATATATATATATATATATATTAAAAACTAGTAATGTCTTAATTCAACACTCTTAACATTTAAAAAATATTAATTCCTCACTTTACTATTCAAAATTACAGACCCCTTTTTAATCTTATTAAGTACTTAATTTTCCCTTGGGCATTCGTGTTAAATCCCAAAAGATAGGCTAAATTTTAGTAGTGTCGTCCCAGTAAAACAATTTTCGGTCACCCCAGGCTATATCATTAAAGATGGTTGACTTTTTAACGAAATTAGACGCGACGCGGCGTCCATAAAAATTAGATCAGATCAGCGCATCAACAAATAACTTTTATCCAATCAAAAAGTAAGTCACACCTCTGTGTCACGTGATGGGATGACTTTATAAAACTATCTGATGTCTAAATTTAGACGCACTCTGAAATATTTTGCCTGCTACGAAACACCCGGCGGAGGGGCCGGCGATTTAAAAAAATATGTAGTTCGAGAAATCTTGTGTCAACGTCTGATTCTTTCGGCCAGAGTATCGTCCAGTAATCCAGCGAACTAAAATGCTTTCACCGTGATGTGGGGTTCCGGCATCTCCAGTGCAGTGACCGGCGGCCGTTCTCCCCATATCACACACACACACACACATATATAAATATATATATATATATATATATATATATATATATATATATATATATATATATATATTTATATTTATATTTATATATATATATATATATATATGTGTATGTATATATATATATATATATATATATATATTTATATATATATATATATATATATATATATGAATATATATATACACACAAGAGCCAAAACATTATGACCACCTGTCAATAACGAGTTGACCCACCTTTGGCGCGCAACACAGCTTCAACCCGCCTTGGCATGGATGCCACAAGTCCTTGGTAGATGGCCGGAGACAGATTGTACCAGATGTTTAAGCAACGGTCACGCAAATCCGAGATATTGCGAATTGGTGGTCTTTGAACTCTGAGCTGCCGTCCCATGACATCCCAAATGTGTTCTATCGGATTGAGATCCGATGAGTTAGGCGGCCAGGACATTAACTGGAATTCAGCATCATGTTCCTGGAACCACTCCAACACAATTTTAGCCTTGTGACACGGGGCGTTGTCCTGTTGGAACATTCCATTTCCAGCTGGAAAAACAGAGGCCATGTAAGGGTGCAACTGGTCCGCAATGATGTTCAGATACCCTGTAGCATTCATGGTCTGCTCTACCACAACCACGGGTCCCAGAAACGCCCAAGAGAACGTCCCCCCAAGCATAATACCGCCACCACCGGCCTGTGTATGACCGACTGTACATTGAGGGAGCAACAGTTCGCCTGGAAGACGGCGCATCCCGACACGGCCATCGGTGTGATGAATGACAAACCGTGATTCATCTGACCAGGCAACTCTCTCCCACTGATCCAAAGACCAGTCGCGATGCTCCCGGGCCCAGCGCAGGCGCAGTTGGCGATGACGCTTGGTCAGCAAAGGCAAACGAGTGGGACGTTTGCTGCGTAGCCCCATATCCAACAGTGTCCGCTGAACAGTGTGCTGCGATACTATTCTACTTGGCCCTGAATTGTATTGGGCTGTCAGCTGAGCCACTATCTGGCTCCGGTTTTTTTCACCATGCGAGACAGTCTCCGACGACCTTTTTCTTTGATAGCGTGTGGACGTCCAACACCGTGTCGTCTACTGCTGGTTTCACCGTCATTCATCCACTTTGCATAAGTACTAACAACTGTAGGTCGCGAACAACCCACGAGTCGTGCAGTTTCCGAAATACTTGTTCCGAGCCTTCGAGCCATTACAATCTGCCCTCTATCAAAGTCGCTTAGATCCGCAGCCTTTCCCATCACACCCAGAAGTAAGTGAAAGAATGATTCTTCAGACTCTCCAGCAGCAGTTAAATACCACTTCCACCTGATCACGTGCTTTCCACGTCATCTAGGCGAATTCATCGCAAAATGTAGCGGTGGTCATAATGTCTTGGCTCTTGAGTGTATATATATATATATATATATATATATATATATATATATATATATATATATATATATATATATATGTATGTATATATATATATATATATATGTATGTATATATATATGTGCATGTATATATATATATAAAATCAATAGAAATCTACATATTAAATCATGTTTAGAGTTGAAAAAATAATGTAACGAACTTAGTTCCTGACGGGGGTTCCCCGACCGCACAATTTTTTTAATATGTTATTAAATCAGAATTTCTAAATTTCCCCCTCGATATAATTTTTATCTGTAAATAATTTCTATAAAAGTAAAAAGTATTTTTTTTTAAATTTGTAATTGTGTTCAAATTTCTTTGTTAAAATTTTGCATAACGAATACATAGTTGAGTAAATTTTATTGATCTTCAGAAAATAAAGATATTCACCAAATTTTGATTTAAGAAATAGTTCTTGAAGTTGAAAACATTTTCAAGTCAATTTTAATAGTTTCTGAATATTAAAGGGCAAGATTTTTCTAATCTGTTATTTCACAGGTAAGTCTTTCACAAGTAAGTTTGTGTTTATAAATTTTTATAGAAGCAAAAAAATCTCTGTATGCTTCTTTTTTATTTCAAATCCCATTTACTCAAATCAAAATCCTACTTTTTATTCTCTTAATAATAACAGTCAAAACTAGTAACGCGCATGTAACATGCGCGTGCGTGACAGGAATTTAATATTAAAAGAAAGAAATGGAGAATGATGGTTACGTTAAGTGTGCAAGGAAAATAAATTATTGGAAGAGGAAATTGTTGTTAAGGGGACAGGGGACTTTCAAAATTGTGAAATTTGTCAAAAAATTCGATTTTTTTATTTTATTGAATTGTGAAACAACGGACGAGTAGGAATGTGTTGCAAAAATAATTTTTAATTTCTGTGATTACTTTCCTAGTTATAGGCATTTGTATTTTATTTAGATATTATTTGGTTACTAATAGCAATGACTTTAAATGTGTTTTTCTCAAAATAAAAATTTTCATGTCTTACGAATATTCAAACTGCTCCGGGCGCATTTATAATTATCGTATTGCTTTGAAATTTAACTTTTATATACTTAACTGTATATCAAATAAATCTTATTGAAAAAATTATGAGAAAATATGAAAAAATATTCGTAGATCAGAATTTCTAAATTTTGTACTCGAAAAGATGATTTATAGGTATTTTGCGTATAAAAAGGGTGTTTTCACTATTATTATTTTTTTCTCTTTATATTTTTAATGAATGCTTAAAATAAGCAATAAGCTTCATTGTTAGTTCTATAAGGTATCCTGTAAATAAAAATTACCATTTTATATGCAAAAGAAATGCGCCTGGAACATTTTTAATTAGGCCAATTTTTGATATAATTAATAATTCATAATTCATAAATTATTAATATTTCATCTTTAAATTTTAACCACTTTTACATATTTATGGTACTGATCACATATTCAAATTTCAAGGAAATCCATTCAAAACAAAAAAAGTTAGGTTTGAAGGTTCACTGTTCCCTTAATAATAACAGTCAAAACTAGTATGCGTGTTACATGCGCGTGCGTGACAGGAATTTAAAATTATATGAAAGAAATGGAGAATGATGGTTACGTTAAGTGAGCAAGGAAAACAAATTATTGGAAGAGGAAATTGTTGTTAACGACATTGATTGATAATCTTTGCTAGACATAATGGGTATTAATCTTTCCTAATCTAAAGTATGTAAATTTCTTTGAATCCTACCTTCATACTTTTTATTTGCATATTTACATAGATTTTAGGGTGTAAGAGGAGACCTTTTTGAACTGGTTAAGTACGGTATTAAGAAATGCATGTTTTCATACCCTATATTTTATACGTTCCGTTCTGGAGTAATTGTCAAGGTAACCGATCAGTCATTGAGTAGACATAATTAATGCATAAAGAATATATACATGGACTTGCAATTCACATATAGTGGTATGTTAGCATGTTTTAAATATAATTGTTTATTTATAATATAACAATAATGTTAACATGCTACATTAATTTATTTAGTATTCAAGAGGGATGATTTATCAATCTATATAATAACAGCTGAAGGTAAACAAATGTTAGTTTGTTAGCAGAAAACGGGGACGGGCTAATCTCGCGAACCGAGCATAGCAGGATATCGCGACTGGTACCGATGGACGCGGTCGGACGAGACGCGTGCACTGGTACCATCCTCAACTTTCAAAACTTTAAACTTTTAAAATTATTCAATTAAAACCGCCGAACTCCAAAGAAGCGGGTAATAGAAACATGTCATTCCGGGTGGGCCAGCTCCTTTCCGTTTCGCAAATTTCCACTATTTTCATGCATGCAAAATTAAACTTTTCCGCCCACCAGTCGACAAATTTTTTATTTCCATGTGTTCTACAACTCTTCATCTTTAAGGATATGCACATTTTCAAAAAGTTTGAAATGTTTTTCACTGCAAACGAAGCTTTTTCCCCAAAGCAGTTTTCCGAATTTCACGAAATCGACAATTTTGATGGACAAATATTTCGGTTTTCTGCACCTATTAATGTCAATTTTACGATTTATCGGTATTTTATAGATGTTCAGCTTCCAAAATATACCAAATACATTTAATAGAAAAAATGTTATCATTCGAAAAAAGCGTACTTACAAAACTCACTTTTGAACTAATGTAACTTGAATGCCGAGTTCGTAATTTTTCGAGTTATTATTTTACTCACTAATAATTCCAGCAAATTCGTGAAATTTGTTTCTAATTAATGAGGAAGTGATGAGGATTCTTCCGCCACCAATTTTTGAATTCATCAGAACTGTCTTTCTATTTTTTTAAAGCAATTTTTGTCCCATGAGATGTAATGTTTACATTCCGCCATGTTGCCAAAAGGAAAATAACAAAATGCCAAAATAGTTGAGAACGAGTCATTTATTTAATAATTGAAATCCAGAAATAATTTTAAAGTACCAGAAATAATTTTAGTTTCAGGAAAGGAGAAGTTAAAACCTGTAGAATTTTTTTCTAATAAGGCGAAACCTCGCAACGTCACTGCCTACGTCAGTTTTCTTCTGCTATAGATGACGTCATTATCGGATGGCAGAAAACAGAAACATATCCTATGCGTTTGCATGTGTTTTTGGACAATACCTTCATTTTGAGTTAAATAATTTAAGTTTATTTATAAAATTCCTCATATTAGTTGTATGTAACAGGTATTTTAACACTTTTTTTTAATATTTCGCAAGGTTTAAGAGAATATAATGAGAATGATTATTATTATGTTGAGATGTATAGATATCAGGATAAGTTACTTCAGGCCAGCGTCTTGTATCGTAACTCCAGTCTTCCTCTGTCAATAAATACGGGTCACATACTGAATAAACCTTTCAGGGATGTACCTGAATGTTTAATTTAGTGATATACCTTTGTTTAGATACCGTATCTAAAGACTTTGCGTAATCTGAGAGCATTTTATTCAACAAGCTGTAAGAATGCTCATTGAACGCCATGTTAAATTATGCAATTTTTTGCCACTCCTCGCCAAACAAGAAGTAAAATCTGCAAGAGTTGAGATGTGACATGCTGCGAGACATTGCCCTATTGAATGAGCTTCTTTTTTTGTTTAAAAAGCAAAATTTGAAAACGGAAATTTGAAAGAATTATTTCAAAAGCCAAAAACCAAAATTTGAAAAAGACAAATTTAAATCATCATTTCGCTTTTTAAAAATCCTAATGTATTTTTAAAAGTGATTAAACAGTTATCAATCTTTAAGAAATAAAACCATTTCATTTTAAATCGAAAATGCAACACATCGGGTTGCCACTCAGCTAGAAGTAATGATAGTTTGAAATTCTTCTCAAAATATTACAAGAAGTACGTCAGGGATAAATACTTCAAAAATATGTACCTCATTTTAAGACGTCATTTTACAAAAACTAATGCAAATAATTAACTCAAAGCAGAAGATTTTTATTAATTCTTGTAAGTTCAATCATTACTCATGAACCTGAAGACATATTTTTAGATATATATTATAGTAATTCTTTAGCTGATTTATCTATAAGAGTTCAAAGTTCTCCGATTTTACATTCGGTGTTTCTGTTCTGGTTGATTCAGTTTTCAAAGTTTAGCTTTATTTAGTTTACAAACTCTCCTCAAATAATCAAATACAGAGGCTGTTCACACATTTTTAGATGATGTATATTGTATTCGCAAAACTAAATTACATAAAATTCTTGTGTTTTAAATGTTCTAATGGACATCCCTTATTCTGAACTATCTTTCGACACCGCAAATTTCCAGGATAATAATGCCTTTTGAAGTGTCAGAAGAGATATTCTGTCCCATTCCTCCTGAACAGCTTTCCAGAGTCCTGTAAGGGTTTTGGGACGACGTTTGATAATGCAGATTGTAAAAGTCCGAAAGCGCAAAAATCCATAGGTGATACATAGGGATATCAGTGAAGGGTATGGCCTTGATACCAGTTTTTTGTTCCATTTCTTTTAGGAAATTTACAGTGGATTTTGATGTGTGACTGCTAGCTTTGTCCCGATGGAGTCTCACAGATTGATGGCACTGTGGGTAAAGCGATGGTATTTCATTCAGAAAAATTGGCGATAAAATATGTTCCTGATAGTATTTGGAGTTAATCTTGACATTTTCTTTCACTCTCTTTATTTTTAACTTACCATTATAAGAAAAACCAGCAACAAACATGAATCCCTTAGAAAAACTTTCTTTCGATTCTTTGAACCATGTACTTAAATTTTTTTCTCCCCTTTTATGATAATAAATGGCTCTTTTTTTGTTGCAATCATTTAAATACACCCATGATTCATCTATTGTGACAATTGTTTTTCATTTTTCTTTGGATAAGTGTTTCTCATACAGAATTCTGCAGCGTGTCCTGCGTTCAGCGATATGATTTGGAAAAAGACGCTGCACATTACGTTTTTTCGCTTTCTTAAGATTTGAATCAACGTTTATCATTTTGTTTACAGTGGACACCGAGCATTTTAAGGATTTTGCAACTGTCCTTTGACTAGGGAGATTTTCTTTTAACATTAAACAACGTACCTTTGCAATAGTCGGCGATGTCCGTTTTTCCCTTGGATACTTGTTTGGAATTTTTGTCCCACTTGAGGCTCCAATTTGACGTTTTTTTCCTTTCTTGTTGACGATATTACCTATCGACGCTTTAGATATCACAAAACCATGACTCTCACATCGTTTTTGGATAACGGAGTATGCATATTTCTCTTCGGAAAGAGCATAAATTTAGCCTTCGAACCACTGCTTTGTTAAAAACGCCATTTTGAATAAAAACAAAACTTTCAAGCCGCAGAAGCTAATTTTGACTTTTAAAAACATAGTACAATTGCAATTATTTCTTTTGCAGCAAACGATTTTTTATTACCGCTTACCAAAATCGTCTAAAAAATGTGCGAACAGCCTCTGTACTAGCTACCTCAACTATCAAATACAACTCCAAATAACAACTGAAGAAACATGTGTGTCTCATGTTAACTTTTACCACGGTTTTCATTGCGCAAAATTTCAATTTTTTAAACTGAGAAAATTTAATAGCCTTCTGTGCTCTTTAAACATTTGAAACTCCCTTTATAGCGATATCACTTTTCATAGCACATAAATATTTCCCGTGTACGTAAATATTTTCCGTGTACGTTCCGTTAACGTAAGAAAATATTTAAAACTTAAACGCAGCCATTTATAAAGTAAAATACAAATAAAGATTTGCCACTGCCATTTTCAAAGACAAATTTAAAACATACCTTGTCAGACATTTGTTAAAACTAAAAATCATTTCCATATAATTATAAAGTGTTTTCGCTTGTAAAATAGCAGTGTCTTGAGAAATAATTTAAATATTGTGTACAGCATGCAGATCCATTCTCGGAAAAATTTATTGTATTTTCCGGTGAAACACAGTAATTTTTAGTAGCACCCTGGATTTCTGCCATTATCTTTACATGAATTCTGTTTTTTTAGTATGCATAATGCAGCCACAATCGAGCATTTCAATTGTATTTGTAGAGTATCGTCTCGAAAGATTTGTGTGTAACTCAGCACCGCAATTAGTTCCGATTTCACAGAAACCGAGCCTCAGAATTAAGATACACATATGGAGTTACACCGTCCTACTGTTTTAAGCCGTAAATAAATATATTGACGTGTTTGTCCTAATTGGAAATGTTTAATTAAAGATGGATGCCGTATTAAAAGTAAATGAGCAGTCAAGAACAGGTAGCTCTGAAAATGTTCAAATTTGAATTACTGATGCGCAATTTGGAATCCATAAACAAAACATATCTCGGCGGATATATTATTCATGATTTATGTTAATTCGTATAGTTAAGACTTAAATCTAATTGTGTCGGGGAAAATTAAGTTAGAATTTATAATCTCGTTTTGCATTCAAATTTACTATTTATTAGTATATTTTATTCTCGCTTCTGAAAGATACGCTGAGCAATCCAATTTCACAGAAATGGATCTAATTGCATTATTATATGTAAGGTAATGTTGCATAAATTCGTCAGACTTTTGAATAAGTCTGAAATTAAGTACCTCGTGTAAAGAAGGAAAGTAAATAATCATGTCTGACATATTCAATGTTATTTTATTTATAAATATTTCAAGTTAACATGCTTTTGAAAATTCTAAACCATCAAACATATTCTCAAGCTTTTAAATTACTTTTGACACACGATAGCATTCAATTGATCATTAAAATTTTCCAACATATTCCAGTAACGTAGATTTTTCTTCATAATTTAAATACAGGGTGTCCAGAATTAAACGCCCCTACTTTAAAGTTGTCTACAGTCGAAACTATTGTTCAGAAAGTTATGAAATTTTGTGTAGGACATATTGAAGGGATGAGAATTTGTTTGAGCGAATAAAAAAATAGTTCAAAATTTCACCCCCAGAGGGTGTTTTTTGATGAATTACACATTTAGCGAACATTTACCAAAGTTAAAAAAATTTATTACAACAAGAAATGTTCAACATGACGGCCATCATTTTCAGTTACCATTTGAAATTGTAAGATAGCATGTTCTACAGTTGACCGGGGTCAACTGTAGAACATGTGTCCGGGGAAATTGCTAAGAACAGGTCGTGAAATGCTGTCTTTCAGATCAGGTATAGTTCTTGGTTTATAAAGACTGACTAGATGTTTCACATGTCCCCAAAAGCTAAAAGTCGCATGTGTTGGGGTCTGGGGTAAACAATTTTACTAACAAAGCTCGATCTGGTAATCATAACGATGACATTCTGATTAGCAATAGCAAGCACGCTGAAAACAAAATCTCCATGAAAGTTTTTAGGTTTTATAACAGTTTCTTCTCTACGTCGACAAAAATCAATTTGCATATTTGTTTCTTCTTCGTTACTTCAAATCTTTTGTCTGAAAATTAGTTATCGAACAAGTTTCCGATCTACTTTGCAATCACTTTAAAGATGGTACAATTTAATGAGTATGAGTTATTGTGTTAGGCTTGACCAATGGATAAAAAGATGGTGAAATCTTAAGTAAAGAACCAGTCGAAAATGTGTAATTCATCAAAAAACGCCCTCTGGTGGTGAAACTTTGAATAATTTTTTTTTTATTCGCTTAAACAATTCCCATCCCTTCAATACGTCCTACACAAAATTTCATAACTTTCTGAACAATAGTTTCGAATGTAGACAACTTTAAAGTAGGGACGTTTAATTCTGGACACCCTGTATTTTCATTCCCTATCATATATATGAAACTGTATAAACAGCTTCTTAAAATCCAAAGTAGAATGAATTAATATCAACTAGTTTCTAGCAAACAGATATTGCCTTTCTATGAGACGTAGAACATCAGCTACCATATTCTTTTTCACAAATCAAAATGCCATACCGACGGTAGCTTCTAATTCGGAACGGTATACAGAACGTCCTAAACGTGTTGAATTTTATTGTTATATAATGTATTTTCAGAAGCAGTCTTTTATATTTTATTGTTCTCCATCAGTTCGTTGTAAATACTATGTAATATATATTTTTAAAATATTACTGAAGTAAATATTTATACTTACGTATATTTCAGAAGGCAGTGGATACACTACCATAAAGCTTTTTCTACCTTTATGTCGACTTGTTGAAAGAATATAACTTAATCGTATTATGTTGAGAACTGTGTATAATTTAATAATAAATTCTGTGTTATACAATGGTAAATACAATTTCCTTTTGAAATTTCCTAAAAACAAAATAAAAATGTTTTTTTCAATAATTCAACTAAAGATTCTTTAAATGAAATATCACCGTAAATATTTACCATGGGGTAAATATTTACCCTCAAATGATTGTTTGAATTGAGGACAAGTCTAGCCAATGACATTTCACACCCTTGACAGCCTAATAAAAGTGAACATTTTTCCAAAACATTACTTTAAACTAAAGTGCTTGTATGTGATTCATCCTCCCCAATAAAATGTTCACAATGTTAATGAGGTAGGCCTCATCTGCGAGAGTCTCGCAAATGAGGTAGGCCTCATCTGCGAGAGTCTCGCAAGGCAATCTATTTCTTTTACGATCTCAGCGATGGAGATACCAGCCCCATGTGCACTACACAAATTGGGTATTATACTAAGGGTCAAATAGTCAAATTTGGATGAGAAACAGTGTACAGTAATCTTACTTAAGGGGACAGTGGACCTTCAAATCTAACTTTTTTTGTTTTGAATGGATTTGCTTGAAATTTGCATATGTGATCAGTACCATAGATATGTAAAAGGGGTTAAAATTTAAAGATGAAATATTAATAATTTATGAATCATGAATTATTAATTATATCAAAAATTGGCATAATTAAAAATGTTCCAGGCGCATTTCTTTTGCATATAAAATGGTAGTTTTTATTTACAGGATACCTTATAGAACTAACAATGAAACTTATTGCTTATTTTAAGCATTCATTAAAAATATAAAGAGAAAAAAATAATAATAGTGAATACATCCTTTTTATACGCAAAATACCTATAAATCATCTTTTCAAGTACAAAATTTAGAAATTCTGATCTACGAAGCATAATTTTTTCAATAAGATTTATTCGATATACAGTTAAGCATATAAAACTTAAATTTCAAAGCAATACGATAATTATAAATGCGCCCGGAGCAGTTTGAATATCCGTATGACATGAAAATTTTTATTTTGAGAAAAACACATTTAGAGTCATTGCTATTAGTTACCACATAATATCTAAATAAAATACAAATGCCTATAACTAGGAAAGTAATCACAGAAATTAAAAATTATTTTTGCAACACATTCCTACTCGTCCGTAGTTTCACATTTCAATAAAATAAAAAAATAGAATTTTTGGACAAATTTCACAATTTTGAAAGTCCACTGTCCCCTTAAAAGTATCTGAAATTGAAAGTAAAAGTAATTTTTTAAATATTTACATTATTCCAGAGTATAGTTTCTCATTCTAAAGTTTTACATCTTTTCCTTTATTTTCTTTTATGAATAGTTTAGATTTTTAAAATTGTATGATTAATTGTTTTATTTACCTTAATTCCATTATAGCTTTTAAAGTTATTTCTTTATCTAATCTAACCGAATTTCCATCTTTCTTATCATCGTTTAGTGTTTTCTTCAAATTATCTCTAGTTAAAAAATTCTCCCATTCGCTGTTATTGTATAATAATTCAGATTATTTAATTTCTTTTCCATATGCTATATTGTATTTTTTGTTGTGTAAAATGTAATATATATTTTTAAAATATTACTGAAATAAATTTAATTTTTTCCCATTGTAACACTTTTTAGACATTTCTATTTTTACAGCAAATATTAAAAAAATTTGAATTTTAACTATACACACATGTTTCAGCTTTAACGGGATTTTTTAGAAATAAATATAATTATTTATTATACTTTGAAAAATGTTTTTTTTTAATATTTGTGGTTTTATGTTACATAAAAAAACATACTTCGAAAATGTTGTCCCTTTTAGAAATAATAAAAAATACATAATGTTGTTAAACTAAAGTAATATAGAGATCCCAGACTGAAATCGAAGAAGCATTAGACTGAGTCTATAAAAAACCAGGATGCACATCTGCTATAACAATACAAGAAATTCTTTTATATAAAACATATTAGAACTGTCTCCATTTATTTAAAACATTTACTTGATGAAAGCTAATTTTTTTTTTCATTTTATTAGAGAGGTTAGCTTGAATTTGGTTATATTATTTTCCCCTTTACAGAAATTTTTGAAGATAGATTTTCATTTGCTAAGAAAATTTCATCGACATTGGTAGCAAAATACGCTCGTAAATCACTAGGTACGCTTTTATAAGACACGTTTAATTTTCTCCGTGTAAACAAAATAAGACAACTAATTTTAAGAAAAAGTTTAAAAATTCAAAGAACGGTAGTAAAAAAAAATAGTCTCACATGTGTTTCCATTTGCTACGAAAGATAAATGTAATTGCATTATTTCAATGCATTTATATTGCATACCTACGAAATTTTTAATGTGTTTCAATATTCCGCCCACTTCATTACCCGACTGCTAATGCCAATTCTTTAAACTCATTAACTTCGATTTTTTTTATTTGAAAGCTTAAATTTCAAAAGCAAAGTTGTTTATTTTTTCTTGATTTGTTTAACCAGTGCACAGTTTTTACATAAGAGTCTACATAGTTTAACATAGTCTAACAAAAAAGTCTTGATTGTTTCATTTATAAATATCTACAAGATAATTGGAATATTGTGGCTTCACTTATTCCAGATTGGCATAGAAGAATGTAATCTTGGAATTTAAAATTATGGGAATTAGGAATGTGTTGAAAGGATTTGAATAAATATTAAGGTCTTGTTACAGAAAGGGTAGAGAGGATGATAGGAGCAATTCACAGTCGCCATGCATATATGAGTAATTCTCTATTAAACTAAAACTGCTTTCATGCAATTCTCCGAGCACCGGCTTGCTTTTCGAACAAATATTTAACTACATTTTATTAAAACCTCGGAATAAAATTTTATATTTATTTTTCTGTTTATCTTGACAAATAGCTTATATATACACTGAAAAATGCTGCCAACGAATAATGAACAATGTTACGGCTTTAGCATATTTTTACGAGAAGTTGCTTCTAAGACTTTTCATATTTTCTCTCTTTATTGATTTGTCGTCATGCGTTCTATTCATTGGATGCTTGACACATAGGAAAGTTTTTATTCAGGCGCTATGGGCATTGGTGACTAGAGCTCCATCGCCATTGGAATTGGCTATACCAGTGGTTCCCAACCTTTTTCAGCTGGCGACCCACCTTTCCTTATCGGAATACCTCCACGGTCCATCGGTCCATGGTGGAGTAAAAAACCTTATTTGTATCGTATCCCTTCCTTATGTATATAGAATTTACCATCGAATATTGCAAATATATATATATATATATATATATATATATATATATATATATATATATATATATATATATATATATATATGCTTTTTTGAAGATACAGATTGATTATTGATAAACAATTTGTGTTCTGATTTGAAAATGGTTGACAAAATATAAGCACTTTGTAGCAAAACAGTTATTTATTTAACAATAGATATATGTTTGCAATAAATGCAACAAGTGGTTTCATACTCACTAACAAGTATTCCTAGGTGAAGATAAAAACTACAATTATAAAAGTACATAAAGAGCATTTTAATTTTTCAGGCAAAAAAAAATCATACAGATTTGATATAATTACAGTTAAGAAAATTGTTATCACAATCTATCAATATGTAAAATTGCTCTTTTTAAGTAAGTTTCGATTTTTCTTATCATTTCTGATGGTTTATTCGATGGTTTCTGATAGTTTTAGGATCGAGTCGCGACCCACCGGTTGGGCTATACGATTCAACATCGGGCACTATCGGCAATGGGTACTGTATACATCGTTTCTCGTCGGGCGCTGTCCATCAATCATTGACATCAGTGGGGCAGCTGCTGGGGTCAGCATGGTAATATATTTAGCCTACTAAGTATCTATCTTAATATTGTGACTTCATGCATGCTTGACGTCGCTATGGCTCTTTATGGCGAGTGTTTGCTCTACGATTTTTTTCAGTATCTAAAAAGGACCAAGGAACTTGGGCTCCTAAGTTTTGCTATACACTATTTTTTTAAATAAACTAAATCCCCTATTTCAGCATCTGAAATCCTTCCTCTCTTATTCAGTTCAGAATACTTCTTATCCTGCTTTTCTTGGTTTCATTCTACTTGTTCAAATATTTCCTTGCATATCTTTAACTTATTGTTGATAAATTCCACATAATGGGTGTCGATTGTTAGTGCACCTGTTAATTATTATCGATGTTTTTTGCCCTAGTAATCGGAATTGTCTTGTGAATTGAATTTCCACTGGGGAAAAACCTGTGGCGTCGTTATTTGTCCCGTATCATCGCGTCCCATTTAAATATTTTCACCGTTGCGGCAGCCAATGCATTCTTTAACGATGTACGAAACCTTTCTATATTACCGTTCGAGTTGGGGTGATAAATTGATGTGTTTCGTAATTGTATTCCTAACTGCTGTGTAAAACTTTTAAATTGTTCACTGGTGAATTGCGTAACATTATCAGATAAAATTTGTTTAGGTAATCCGAACGTTGTAATAAACTGTGTTAGCTTGTTTAATATTGTCTGCGTTTTTATATCTCTTATTGGATAAACTTTAGCAAATCAGGGGTGATTATCCGTGATTGTAAATATATATATCTATGTCCCTTGGTCGATCTAGGCATCGGGCCTGCCAAATCAAAGAAACTAATTCTAAATTTTCTGAAATCTTATCCATCGGCATTATCTCCTATTTTAATAGCGGTTGATTTTTATATTCATTGCATTAAAATTCCTCACAAATTCACTAATGTCCTCGTACATATTTAAAAAAAATATTTTCGTTTAACTATTTCTATCGTTTTTTCACGTCTCTGATACACATCGCGCGGTGCTTTTATCACTTATTCCACTAAATTCAATGGGATTACTATTTTGGGTTCATTTTTCCTTATTTTGTTGTTTTAACATTTATCCTGAACCATTAATATTCCTGATTTACTGTCTATAAAATATCTCTTGTTTATCCGTTTAGTTGTACCAGTGTCATCATTAATATTAAGTATTATAATTTTTAATTATTCCTCCTTCTGCTGCTCTTCTAATAACTTCTGGATGTGAAAATTTGTGTGTAGTGCTAACATATGGATTATATTTTCCTCTATTTCCACTTCATTGATGTCGAATACTTTCCTCGACAAGTAATAATCTGCGGGATTTTCCGCACCTCTTTATGGGCATAATGTCGAAATCATAACACTGTAATTCTAATACCCATCTCACTCTGCATGGTGAATGCTTTCCTGTATCGATTTAATTTTTCAATATTATCACGTCTGTAATTAGTGTAAATTTAATGCCGAATAAATATTCATGAAAATGTTTTACAGATTCATACGCCGCTAGCAATTATATTTTCCACGCTGCATACTTGCTTTATGTTTCATTTACTTTTTTTGAAAAATATTTAATCGGTATTAATTTGCATTAATTTTCCATTATTTTCTTGATCCAAATTACCCCCTAACGCTATCGTAACTGCCTTCCGCAATAAGGTAATTTTTTTAAAAATCTGATTTATAAATTGTCGGTTTTTCTACTGTTTCGCTTGGTAATTCTTGAAATTCCCGTTCTACCTCTGGTGACCCTTCGACATTTTGGTTCTTTTTGGATAATTTTGATATTTTTGCGTAATTTTTAATCAGATGCCTAAAGTACGAGTAATTGGGGATGCCTAGGAATGACTTTATTTGCCTTACCGTTTTGGCTGCTGCAAAATGTTTCATTTTTTGTATATTCCGTTCTGCTGGTCATACACCTTCTCACGATACGTCATACCCTAAGATCTCTACTTTTTCTTTAAATAGTAGTAATTTTTAGGGATCTAATGTATGGTTATGTTGGATTAATTTGTCAAATACTAATTGCATTTTGTTTTGAACAGCCACTCTATTGTGTCCTGCAATAATTATATCCTTAATGTAAAATATGGGCTTGTGGCGGCCCTGTGGTACAGCGCGCTTGGTTACGGTGCTGAGGGTGCTCAGATCGAATCCCGGCGTGGCGCCACGAAAAATGCTTCCGTTCGTGTCATCCCTTCATAGGGGGTAATGCTGTCCGCCTATATGGTGCCCCCATAATGAAATGGGCAGTAAAATTGCGGTGTAGTATAGGCCAATGTTTCATTACAAGTGCCTGCGCATTGGCCAAAAAAAAAAAAATGTAAAATATTATTCCTTTGTTTTTTAACCCCGCCAACACTTTTTACATGACATTCATAAAAATACTGCTGCTATTTTTAAATCCGAACGGATGCTGATTAAAAGTAAAATTTCCTACAGTGCTGACAAATGAAAACATTTGTTTATTTTCTTGCGGTAACATATCTGTAAAAATGCCGTTTTCAAATACATTGTTGTGTAACACTGATATCCACTAATGTCTTGTAGTAAGTCCTTAATTTTCGTCACGGATACTTTATATAACTGAGTAATATTGTTAAGCAGTCTGAAATCTACTGCTAACCGAAATCGTTCCTGACCTTTTCTTTTTTACCATAATAATAGGAAATGCATAATTCGATGTTGATGGCTGGATCGTATTCGCCTTTAAAAGATCATTTATCTCGCTCTCTCCTACGGGCAAATCTTTCTTTGGAATGGTGACAGGAAACTATATGAACTTCATTTCCCGGACTAGGCAGTGTATGCTTTAATCTGCGAGATAAAAACAGAAATATTTATACTACTGTACGTGTTTCAGACCAAAATCTATACCTTTTCAATTTATATCAATGTAGTTAAACTATAGTAATTTTATCTTACCGTTAGTATAATTAACAAAGGTAAGAAAAAAAGCCTTAATGTCTTTAAAGTATGTTGCTTATTTTTTATGAATTTCTGCCCCCCCCCCCCCGATTTGCTTTCATATACATCTATATAAACCTTATTTAAATAGTTTCAAACATGAAATCTTATAAAATACCTAGAAAAACAGTTGAATATAGAAAGTATTACAGTACAATTCATTATTGAAACGTACTCATTAAAAATACTCATTCGCATAATGATTAATGGGAAATAGATGATTCAAGAAAATTACTTTTTGAAGATAGAATTAAATGAACCATAAAACATATGCAATTAGGTTAAGATTAATAATATTTGTTATAATGTATGATGTATCACTTTAAAAAAAGAATTTAAGATGTATGCTTTCTTAAAGAATTTGAAGAAATTATCTTTCATTGTTGAAATTATCTAATGAATGTTTTATTTAAAAGGTTATATATTTTATTCATAAATACACTTTTCTCTCCACATAAGAGGGGTTGTAAGATACCCTTTGGTATGGAAATTCTTCAAATATCTTAGACCAAGCATTAACCACCTAATATTAAACTATGGTCTCTAACTCTAAGGGTGGATTTTGAGGGTTGAGGTTTGGTGACGCACACGCTCCATTAACATAAAATATTACCTAAATGTTTTAAAGATAAGTTAAATTAAACACGTTACATTAGTTTTAACTATGGATTTTTCATGTACTTCAATAGCTTTGAAATCTTGGAAGAAAGAGTGCCTACCTAGCAGTACCAGGCGTAAGGCATTTTTTTCTATATGTAAGTATTAACGTATGAATAAGTAAGAATCTTCATTCAGAATTAACAGCGAATAGTGTAAAGGGTGAATAATTCTCCAATAAAGTTAGGCTTCATTTGGTGATGTGAAATCCTCTTAGGAATCATTTGTAGAAGTTCTAGGATGTACGTTCAATTTTTTTTAAATGTTATCCTTTGCATCCTACGAGTGATCAATAAACCTACTCAGTACAATTTGAGTTTGTGGTTTTAATTATTTTTACTAAACAGCCTTTTCAAGTTACTAACTATCTAGAGAGATGTTTCGTTGATTCTTTTCAAATTTAAGTACTTTTGAATTATTTATTTAGAACTTTATAAATTTCTAGAACACTTACTTATTTTGAATAATATGGAGGGTAAGAACTACGAGTATGTTAGTTTGTTCATTGAGAGTGCCGCAGTATTTTTTCCCTACTTGAGGGTTGAATGGAGCAAAATAAGACAGCTTAACCTTAGAACTACTGATAACTTAAATATATGTTTTTCAGCCTATATTCAGTCTTGTTAATTGTCAGACTTGAATGCTCTAGAGTTACACCTGAATCCAAACACCCACAAAGACCCCTCCAAACGCAGCTCTCAAACCCGCTCTTTCAGATTTTGAGGCCAGTACCCTAGCCAGTTAGCCACTGTCGGCGTATAAACACGGACTGTTTTCTAACTCACTAAGATAGCATCAATATAGTTTGATGCTATCTTAATGAAATTGTAATACAAACTGAAAATTGTAACTAAGTATCATCAACTAAGTGTTGCGAAATGTTTGGAACATATGTTTCATAAGATTGGTATTATCAATCGATTAATCAGTTTTGTATACTGTAACGTACCCGTTGTTGAAATGAATACACGAGAGACAGAATATCTTAAAACAACAGCTTGTATTACAATTTTCACTGTGCTTTTCCCATATAGTATGTGATGTACAGTATTCAAATAGAAGTAAATTTAATAAAGTTAGTGAAATGCAATAACATACAGTACAGTACAATGAAGTTTAGTCACGTATTTTCTAAGCTCCTGTGTTGTATAAAATAATTTTAATGTTGCATTTTTTACTTTGCAGTACAAATCTTTAGAGTTTAAAGTATTTCACGTCCTTTTCCATTCTTTTCAAAATTTTAATTTACCAATCCAGTATATTAATTTCAAATGCTAGTGGATTTAATCGAGTGTAATTCGTTTAAATTTTATACCTCACTATGTAAAAGATTTTTTAAAGTGAAGATCCAAGCCACAAGTCTATCGCCAATTTCTAATCGTTACACAAATATCCTAGACTCTTACGCCTGGAATGAAGAAATATTGATTAACCAGAGTATTGAGTGACTCATAAATTCTAATGACAAGCTGGAATGCAAGGTACCATGTGTTGTAAAAAGTATTTCACTTGCATAATGAAAAATTCTTTTGTTAGAGAAAGACGAATAAATTTACAAACAACTTCTTAAATCAGTGCTTTTGATATGAGCACGTTCTGGTTTCACAAGCAACGATAACACCTCTAAATAACTTTTGAAATTTTTTTTGCGAATAATATAAATTCCTCGGGAGTTTAAATTATTCTGCAATGGTGAATTTTCTATCCTAGATATATAATACCCTGATAAATCATTTTTATATAGAAAGTGCTTTTATATTTTAATTAACATTACATGTATTTTTTATATTTTTGAAGATCTAAATTTTTTAAATAAAATTATCTGATGTAGACAATAAACATATTTCCACAATAAGCTTATTCATGTTGAAGCGGGAATTTTATGCATCAAGACCAATATCAATTAAGTGTTGCAAATTTTTTGGAGCGTACTGTTTGATATGATTGGACTTATCCATCGATTAATCATTTTTGTATACCAACGAAAGACACGCAGTTTTTCAATACAAAAGAATACATGGAACAAATGATTTTGGCGCCACATGATAATCAGGGAAAGATATTTGCAGCATAATATGTAAAACACTTTGAGAATATGTTGTTGGATTTACAAAATTTTTATGGCTAAAAGATCATTAGGTGGAAATTCTTTGTTATTTGTTCGAACAGAACCCGAAATTAATTCATGGCAAAAATTGAGACAAGCCTTGATTGATGAATTTTCTTTTGAAATAAATTCAGCTAGTTTACATGATCTTTTGAGTAAAAGAAAAATGAGGGATTTAGAATCCGTTCAGGAATATATTTTTTAAGATGAAAGAGTTGTGCAATCGCGATAAAATTGAGGAATCTGCTTTAATGCACTATATTATTAAATGAATAAATGATAGACAGGAAAACAAAACTATTTTGTACGGAAGTAAGAATTTATTAAAATTCAAAGAAAAACTTAAGATTTTTTAACTAATAAAGAGTGATTCGGCAAAGAGTAAAGGTTCTTTCGGTTGAATTAAAACAAAAACTAATTTTAATGATAGATTTAATGCCTTGGATAAAACGAAGTCAAAATATGAGCATAGTGATAGATTTAATTCTAAAAACGAAAGTGAAAAAAAAGTGAAGTATAATGGTTGTTTTTAAAAAATGAAATACAATGATTTTGATAATCGTAAAAAAAGATTTTTTAAAATTGTGGTGAAAAGAATCATATTTCGAAATTTTGTATCCATGAAGACAAGGATATCAAATGTTTTCAGTGCCAAGGTTTCGGGCATAGAGCTTCATCATGTACTAGAACAAATTCGAAACCAGAAGTTGCCACATTGAATGTTCAGGTAAGTTCAAAGTATTACGTGGTCCCACCTTATCGGCATCCAACAATCGAAGTACCTGATGATTCTACCGTTCTTCGGGCGCGATGCAATCCCAACTCGCACGGAGTAGCGCAGGTACGAATTATTTTATGACTTGCGGAGCTACAGGAGTTAACGCCATAACTCCTGTATTCCCCTTTTACTATTGAATGTTCAGGTAAAACCCAAACTGAACAATAGAGTAATGATTGATAATTTAAGTGTAATTTCACTAATAGATACTGGAAGTCAAGTAACGTTACTCAGCAAATCTGTGTTTGATAAATTAATTGTTGGAAAATTAATTCCATCGAATTCTTCTTTAAGTGGTTTTGGTAAATGTGTAGTGAAACTATTAGGTTATTTTAAAGGAAATATTAAGGTTTGTGATTTTAAGTGTAATGCAGATATTTTTGTTGTTGAAAACAATGTTATGTTTTATAACGTCATCCTAGGACTTAATGTATTGATGCAAGGTGAGACACTAATAAATGAAAACGGAATTACGATTAAAAATAAATCTCATTGAGTAAAAGAAATTAACATATTATCCGTTTTACCAGTTGATTTAATTTTTAATGAAGTTGAACTGAACATTGAACCTGACGTTCCAAATATTTTCAAGGATAAGGTGCAACAATGAATTTCGAATTATGTACCACATAAAACAAACACATCAAATGTCGAATTAGATATTTTGATAAAAAGTAATGAACCTATATTCCATCAGCCCCGTAGATTACCATTTTCGGAAAAAAAGATTGTCGAATCTCAAGTAGCTGAATGGTTAGAAGAAGGGATAGTAGAACCCAGCTCTTCAAAATATAGTAGCTCAGTGGTAATCGTAAAGAAAAAAGATGGAATACCTCGTTTATGAGTGGATTGGAGGAGATTAAATAAAGTAATAGTAAAGGACAGATTTCAACTCCCATTGTTTGAAGATATATTAGATAGACTGCAGGGATCGCGTATCTTTAGTACAATGGATCTCAGAAACAGATTCTTTCACGTTGGTGTAAACAAGAGCAGTAGAAAATACACTTCATTTGTTTCCCATGAAGGCCAATATCAATTTCTCAAGATTCCTTTTGGGCTATGTAATTCTCCAGCCGTGTTTCAGAGATTCCTTCACACCATTCTTCGACCACTGATTAATGATGGTATAGTTTTGCCTTATATGGACGATGTAATCATTTTGTCTTCCTCACTCGAAGAAGGAATCGAATGGCTAGAACAAGTTTTAAATCTTGCGAGTGATTATGGACTACAGATAAATTTTAAGAAATCCCACTTTTTGAAGAAGCGAATTGAATTTTTGGGTTATGTCATTGAGGAATGTAAAATTTCTCCATCTACTTTGAAAACCAGAGCTGTACTTAATTCTACAGAACCATCTAATTTGAAGCAAATACATAGATTCTTAAGACTGGCCGGATAGTATAGGAAATTCATACCAAAATACTTCATTATTGCTAGACCGTTGAGTGATCTCTTGAAGAAAGACCGAAAGTTTAAATTTGGCAAAGAGGAAAGAAACTCCTTTCATCCATTAAAATTGCTGTGAGCTGATAAGCCTGTTTTAAGGGGACAGTGGACATTCGAAATTGTGAAATTTGTCTAAAAAATCGATTTTTTTATTTTATTGAATTGTCAAACTATGGACGATTAGGAATGTGTTGCAAAATTAATTTTTAATTTCTGTGATTACTTTCCTAGTTATAGGCATTTGTATTTAATTTAGATATTATGTGGTTACTAATAGCAATAACTTTAAATGTGTTTTTCTCAAAATAAAAATGTTCATGTCATACGAATATTCAAACTGCTCCAGGCGCATTTATAATTATCGTATTGCTTTGAAATTTAAGTTTTATATACTTAACTGTATATCAAATAAATCTTATTGAAAAAAATTATGCTTCGTAGTTCATAATTTCTAAATGTTGTACTTGAAAAGATGATTCATAGGTATTTTGCGTAATAAAAAGGGGTTTTTAACTATTATTCTTTTTTCTCTTTATATTTTAATGAATGCTTAAAATAAGCAATAAGTTTCATTGTTAGTTCTATAAGGTATCCTGCAAATAAAAATTACCATATTATATCCAAAAGAAATGTGCCTGGAACATTTTTAATTAGACCAATTTTTGATATAATTAATAATTCCTAATTCATTAATTATTAATATTTCATCTTTAAATTTTAACCACTTTTACATATCTATGGTATCAATCACATATTCAAATTTCAAGTAAATCCCTTCAAAACAAAAAAAAAGTTAGGTTTGAAGGTCCACTGTCCTCTTAAGTAAGATTACTGTACTCTGTTTCTCATCCAAATTGGACTTATAGTATTTGACTTTGAAGTATATACAATCCTACTTATGAAACTGAATTACATACTGACGCTAGCTTAGACGGATATGGAGCTATTTTGCTACAAAACCCCCAAAACGTTAAAATTTTGGATCCTACTTATTTCACGAGTAGAAAAACAACAGATGCCGAAAAGAAGTATTGTAGTTACAAATATGAAGCTCTTTCATAGTTTAGGCATTAAAAAAATTTCGTGCGTAATAGGAATTCCATCGTACCTAATAGGAATTCCATTCAAAATTATCACTGACTGCTCCTCGTTCAAAAAGACTATGCAAAAACGAGATTTGATAACTCGTGTTGCTCGTCGGGCTTTGTTGTTCCAAAAATTGAATTATGTCATTGAGCATTGTTCCGGCACAAAGATAGCTCAAGTTGACACACTAAGTAGATCCCTTGAAAACGTATTTTGTATCTCAGTCGATAACATCTTATCAAAATAAAATCAGCCCAAGATAAAGATGATGATATTAGAACGATCAAAGAACTATTAAAAATTTCTAGTTATGAAAACTATTGCGACAGAAATGGAATTTTGTATAAATATGTTAATGGTAAAGAATTAGTGGTTGTGCCTTGAAGTATGCAGACCGAAATCACAAGAAATGCCCAGGAGAGAGGACATATTGTAGTTAAATTTACAGAGAAAAACCTTGAGGATTACCTATTATTTCATTCCCAAACTTCGACAGAAAGTGGAGAATATATCAAATTGCGTCCACTGTATTCTTGTGAATCATAAAAGAGGAAAGAAACATGTTTGTTTTCTACACCCATAAAGAAGACATGCCAATGCACACGTACCATATAGATGATCTCGGACCATTGGAAAGTACACATTAAAATTATAAGTTTGTGTTAGCAATTATTGACGCGTTTACAAAGTTTGTATAGATTCTTCCTACAAAAACGACATCTACTGAAGTTGTATCAAAATTGAAAACCCTAAAAGCCGTCTTTGGAAGCCCTTTCCAAATAATTTCCAACAGGGGTACAGCTTTTACCTCTGGGGAATTTGCCGACTATTGCTCTAAAGAGAAAACAAAACATCATTTAATAACTACTGGCCTGCCGAGAGCCAACGGACAGATTGAGCGGATCAACCAGACTATCAGTTCTTCAAAGTTATCTTTGGAATATCCAGCTCAGTTGCATAAATTGACGAACGAACTTCAGCAGGCGATTAATTCCACATATCAACGGAGCATAGATACCACACATTTTGAGTTACTTTTTGGTACGAAGATGAGTGTGGGAGGTCTAGATAAGCTCAAATAAATGGTCGAGATCCAATTTCAAGCTAATTTTGAAGCTCAAAGAGACGAACTGAGAAAACAAGCAAAGCAACAGATTTTTAAAACCCAAGTTGAAGATCGGAAGACATATAACTTACGAAGAAAATAACCACAATCTTATAGAGTTGACGATTTGGTCGCTATAAAAAGAACTCGGTTCGAACCGCACTTAAAACTAAAATTGAAATACTTAGGACCCTACAAAATCATTAAGGTTAAAGGAAGCAACACCTATGACGTGGTCAAAAAAGGAAGTCATGAAGGACCAAACTGCACGACGTCATGCGCTGAATTTCTAAAACCATGGCAATAATATATAGCATGCCAAATATTAATGCAAAAACATTGTATCATCTCAAAAAGAAAATAATAGACTGTGCATTTTAAAAGACGAAAAGACTGCATTTTAAAGACGAAAAACCTGCATTTTAAAGACGAAAATATTGAGTATTATTGAAGACGAGAATACTGTATTTTGAAAATGAAGATTAAAGACGAAATGACGATTAAAGGCGAATTGACGAAAATGAAGATTAAAGATGAATTGACGAAAATGAAGATTAAAGACGAATTGACGAAAATGAAGATTAAAGACGAACTGACCCATTTTTCATTTTTAAAGACGATAAGAAGCTCTATATGTTCCAAACATTTGTTTCTTTTCAGATAATTGTATTCTTTCAGTCTGATTTTTTTTTTGTATATTTGCAGTAGGGCCAGCCGAGAGAAGGCAGGCCGAATGTGGGTACCAGAGCCTACATCGCAGTGTGGCACCTGCATATGCCACTAGATGACACTATTATCCGCTCCAGCCTAACCAAAGAATGAGAAATCTGGCAAACCCAGTCAGCGGTTGGACGGAGACGCGTTTGTCTGATAGCAGTAGACGACTGCTATATAATGCTCATTAGCCTATATAATGTTATTTAACGGCGTAGCCTTGTAAATACGGCTACCCTGTCCCACACACGCACACACTCAGATATATATATAACATTAAAAAGCTAGTAATTTTTCAATTTAATACTCTTTAACATTAAAAAACAATTAATTCTTCAATTTAGTATTCTATAACATTCAAAATTACATACCCCTTTTTTAATGTCTTAAATTATTTAATTTCCCTTGGGCATTCGTTTTAAATCCCAAAATATAGTTCCAAATCCCAGTAATTTCTTCCCATTAAAACTTATAAAAACCCCGTAATAACAGTCTTTTCCAACCCCAGGCGATTTTGTTCAAGATGGCTGCAAAAATTATCGAAATCCTTATCGGCGCGGCGTGGCTACCTGATTAACTCCGTTCAGCACAAAAACAATAACTTTTAACCAATCAACTATTAAGCCACACCCTACTGTCACGTGATGGAGTGAATGTGATAAAGGTTTCTGCAGCTCGAGAAAAGACGAACTTCTACAATATTTCCCTGCCAAAAACATCCCGGCGGAGAGGCCGGCAAACTAAATAAATATTCAATTGTGATAACCTGTTGTGTTTTCTGTGTCCAAGGTAGAAGATTTGCGGGAATGGATTTTTAAAAACGTTAGTGATGCACGGCCGAGCGACAAGTCCTTATTTTTACCCTCAGGTGGATAAGGCGAGAACAGTCCTCCAAAGCTAGCACTCAGCAATCATTCTTCGACCGGAGTCCGTGTTATTACACACACACATATATATATATATATATATATATATATATATATATATATATATATATATATATATATATATATATATATATATATATATATATATATATATATATATATATATATATATATATATATATATACAGTTGGCTCTCTGTTTAACGACACTCTACTTAGCGACGATCTCTGTTAAAAGACGATATTTCCCAGTCCCGGCCCCTCCGACGTTATGGGAAATGTTACTTTTTCACAAATTCTGTTTAAGGGCGATCTCTACTTAAGGACGATTTTTCACGGTCCCTTGAAAGTCGTTAAACAGAGAACCAACTGTATATACATTGCTCTCTAGCCACCACGATTGATGAAATGTGGCATAGACTTAAAGCAGCACGGAATGAATTGCCCATATCTGTCATCCAATCCCAGTTCGACTCGATGCCTAACCGGGTTAGAGCCGGTTAGGCATCGAGGTTCAACTATTTTCAATAAAGCATTACCCCTCAAATCCAACCAAAATAATCTAGTAGTTTTTCCCCTAACGACACGTGCGGATAGCCTTATATAAGCATTATATAACGGACATGTTCTAGAAGCCTGGCGAGATCCTCATCCGATATGACGTGATAGAGTCACGTGTCCGCTTCTAGCCAATTAAAGTTCAGCGCGCCTCTACCTTGGAGATCTAAGCGTTCCTTTCTGTAGGCTTTGTGTTCGAACCAGCAAACTAACATGACGTGAGTTTGAGCTCTCCGTCAATAGCGCCGCCGGGATTCTTCCCGAAATGCGGCATGTACGAGTTAATGTCTAACAACATTTCCAGGAAATAAAACTGTATCACGGTCAAATCGCCTCTTTTTTTCTGGCGTCGGATTGCCGCCACTCGTCGACCGCTTCTACGGTGTAATGCTCCAACGACTACAAGTATTATGACTTCATAATGTGACTTGAGGTATTCTACCTGTCATCCGACATCTCCTTTGCAAATATTACATATACAGTGAAACTTCTCTCTCAAAATGAGCAATTGTTTCGTAACCATTACTGTTGTTGTTGTTGCTTATGCCACTTGATCGATAGCAACATCTGATCAAGTCTCGAAGGCTAAGGACGATGTCGGTGCGGCTCCTGTTTTGACTGGCACCAGAAGGGTCGGAGTCCGACTTGGCCAAAGGACCAGTCGCGTAATTTTGAACCGAGTCAAGTAACGAGACACCACACCTACAAAGGTAATTTTGAAAACTTTGCAGCCATGACAGATTTCCCGTGCACCCTTTACTGACCGCCTTAGAGTTCTTGAGTTGAAGTTTATTCCTTTCCTTATCCATTCATTCAAATTTCATGAGCCATATTTTAAAAATAGATATTACGTTATTGTTACAGATAAATTTATTTTGTAACCCATAAAAGCACTTAACAGATTGACTTATTTGTATGTTTGCTTAGCTTAGAACTTATAACAATTTTGCGTAAACATAACAAGTTATTTATGTCATCGTTACCTTAGTCCTAGGTTTTAAATAGTTTAGTACCCTAGAGTGTGAATGAAAATCTTATATATATTTACTCTTAATGCAACAAACGAAACTTGTCTAATTATCTGTCAGCTTAATGGCTTTTAATTAACTCTCCTATTTCAAAGGAAAATATCCAATATTTCTGGAAATACCTCGTGCTGACTTATTCCGCAAGGTGGTGGAATTTTTACGTCCTTTAAGCTTAATTAATCTATTTATACCATAATAATAAATAGATTTCTAATCGTTTGGGAGGTTTGTCATGGAGATGAAATCGTAGTTTAGAGTTAAAAATATAGGCCCTGAGGTCCTAAGATAGTGGTAATTAATCGTCTTCAGTAACCGAAAAAAGATAATCTCGTTACAAGTTGAGCAATACTTTTAGGAATTTTATTAAGCAAACAAATGTTTGGAACACTTTTATTTTAAGCATTTCAATATATTTAGTTCAAGTACTCAGGGATTTCTTCGTTTTGATTTATTTTGGCTAATATTTTAATGTGACAAGTTCAAGGTGCAATTTGCTTCAGTATACGATAAAAATCAACACAGAAAATCTATCTTCTCATTAAAATATCGAAAATGCATTCTTAAATTTAAAACTAAAACTTTATAGTGCTCTCAATAAAGTGTAGACTAGGATTCGAACTAATAGTGATAATTTCTATTTAAAAGACACATAGATATTAGCCCGAAAACAGTTTGAAACTTCGTGAACACTATCACTGTTATGTGTGCGATGAGAAAATTAAAACTATTGAAATTACTTTACTTTATAAAATTTGCTATTGATATTTGTCATATCAGTTGTAATATACTGATTCAATCAATAAAGAGTACATTCATAAGTAAATACACCTAATTGTGTTAGATCTTAGCACAAAAATATGTGTTGGAGCAATTCAACTAATTGTACAGATATACAATCACATACATTATTCTTCGTGGTTTTTAAATAGCTATTTGAAGAAATTAAGCACAAAGAAAATTCAATGCAAAAACTAAATATTAATCTCACTTTTCCTTGCTGTCTAATTTCTATAATGAATCCTAAGAAAACAAAGCTGTTTGGCAGTCAAGTATACTATTGCACGAGTTTGGGGTTGTGTTTCAGTAAATACCGCTTTTAAAAAATCTTGGACCTAGGTTTATGTGGTCTTCATTATGATGTCCTTGAAATTTTCTTTCTAGACTTCTTTCCCAATTCTGTTTGTTTTAGCTTGTCAAGATGATGTGACGAACACTTGATTTTGAATAAAGCCAGAGATCAGGCGTTCAAATGCTATTTGCTAGTTGAAGTAGACAAGACGAAAAGGGAATAAGTTTTCTACTGATATTTCTTCAACTGCGAGTCCCAGTATCAGATTCTTAGTTTTTCAGTTCTCAGCCTTTGAGTTCGGATGTCAGTTTGGTGAAAGCGGATTGAACAGTGCCGCAGTGATAATGCATTGAGCAATTGTAACGATCGTGAATACTTCTAATGTTTGATTATTTATTCAATAGTGGCAAGTGATAATAAGGGTAAGTACCCTAGGAATACAATTGTAGCTTGTCAATATACGAATATGGATTTATTTATCTCAGTAAATGACAGGAACCCTTTTATCTGCAAAACTGATTGTAATTCGTTTTTAAACACGTGTTGTCTTATAAATAAAGTTCTTAGTATAAACCTGTGCTGGTCATTTCTAAGCGAAGCCTAGATTTGACTCTGATGTTAGGTTCTAAGAATCTACATATGTGTTGTCAACAGATATGTAGTATTTAATTGAAATTTAAAAAAAAACAGTACGATATTGGAGCCTTCGTATAATAGGGACCGTACAGGTTTCGTACTCCTCAGCAAGGCATACATAGCTTATCAGTACACTGGCGGGAAAGAAGTTTCTCCAAATGTTTACTGATAACCGACAAAATGCAGTCATCAAACACACTTCGGAAAGAATCATCGTCTATCAAGATTCGGGATAAAAAATTTAGCCTCGATTAGGAGAAAATAGTAAGGACGAAATGTTATCTATCTGCAATTGGCTCCAACCAGCAGGGTGTGATCTTTGTATTTCAACGTTGAAATCAGTATTAAAACATAGGTTTTTATTTTATCCACAGTTTTAGGCTATCTTGTTCCTCTAGGGAAAGTAAATGCTAATGTATTTCGCAAATAAATCTGTCAATAATCTTCCGTATATATCATTCGTAAGGAAAAAAAGATGTAATGTTTTTAGGTAGGAAATATTTCAAAAGGAAGTAGATGTTATGTCCTTTTCCTGCGCATACAGGTAGATTATTTTTTATGCATTATTAGCACCGAAATTATTTTCTCCAGGTATTGTGTGAATATTGTTTTTTATACTAGGCAAATACTATTACTTCGGCTTAACACTGCGGATTTGAGGTGCGAAAATTCTCTTTTACGCTTATTAGATTTTAAAAAATTATTAAAATAATTTTTTTTTGTTTTAAACTTTTGTTTGATTAAAATTTTTAGGCGAGTATCAACACTGTAAAATCTACTCTATAGCCGTTCAAGAAATGAGACAGAAAAAAGTACCTGCTTTTAATATTACGTTGACATGAAGGACATTTATTTATCGCTACAATAATTGATTGTAACTGAACGTAATTTATAACTCTGTGAAATTATAGCAACTAATAAAATAATCAAAAAGAAGTTGCGGATCTTAATGTCTTCTGCCAGAAATATGAATTATACCACATCAACCTGATATTCAAATTCTTGCACCATTTAACTTGAAAGAAACCTTTCTTTCTTATTTCGAAAGAAAGTTGTGAAGGTGAGAACAAAGAATTTTCAAGTAATGTCCCTCAGCTATTCATTGCCCTTAAATTTATCGATTTTTGGAGATCCATTAGCTTTTTCAAAGAAGAAGCAGAATCTTGGAGCCTTAGTTGAAAAACATAAAAATTAATTATTTACGACAACAACTTCCCATTGTCATTGAAACAGAAAAGGTTTTTTAAAGTATGTAAAAAAAGAATGAAATTTGTTTATATATCGTGAAGTCTCCATACTTCGGTATAGTTCTATAAATACGCTTTAATACACTTTGCTCGTTCTAAACATGAAAGATACCTATAGAAAAGTAAAAGTTGTAAAAATAACTACAATGGACATTATTGGTTCCCGTGCATGGACATCAAATTTCGGAATCACATTTCTCATATACCAAGTTTTGGTCTTTTCTGTCTTGTAAAATGCACTGAGGATAAAGATAATTACTCTCGGTTAAAAGAGAAATACCAGCTAAATTGCAACTGCATGTTATGAATAACTTATCTCTAATAGACCTTTGCCAAGACCAATGCCCACCCTTGACAGGTGTCCCTAACACCTTGAGAAGAAAGCCATCATAGAAAATTTTAAAACATTCCGGTGATGTGAGGGAATCTCATTTTATCAGTACCATCCCTTATATTCGTCACTCTTTTCTTTTGCGGCCAATAGTCAAAATCTGGTATTTCTACACCAAAGACGCGGGCCTTTATTAATTAAAGATTTATTATTAAAATTTCGATACGGATATTTTTCACGAAGAATATTTCTCCAATACTCCTTTCATGGTCGAACGCCAATGAAATGATCAAACTTACGTGTCCAAAACCTAAGACCGCTAGTCTACCAACTGCACAAGATGTAAAAAAATCCTTAAACCTTCCCTCGCGTATTTCTACTTTTCTCTTTGATACAATCTATCAGGCTGGATGTTTTATTAACTTTTATAAGATTTATCAAAGCTTTTTTTCGAATCATGAAATCTGTCACTAACAAATCCAAATTATTCTTTTCGGTGGCTGGACTCTAATGTATCGACCGTTTGCCAGGAGTGGGAATGTACTGATGTCTGCAAACCTTGAAGCCGGTATCCCAATAAATGAATTATTCCGGCGTTATAAGGAAGTAATATTTCAAATAACTTTCCATTGCACGTTTCCCTTCTTTCATTTTGAAGAGACATTGATGTTGGCCTGTAAATATTTTTTTATTATTTATTATATATAATCATTTTACGACGCTGATTTGTTTTTCGTGGAGAAAATTTTGACTGTGATTCATAACAGACCATTAATGATCTTTCCAACTCTCGAGGAGCACCTATCGAGAGTAGAAGTCAAACCGATAACCTCTGAGACTACAAACGTCCTTTTGATTCGACGGCGTTGTAAAGAAATATCTTTTTCTAATCAACATTCTTCATCCATCATAAGAAATGATCGTGACATTACTTCTACTAATCTTTCCTATCAAACTTGACTTAATGGAGCAACTTCCTCTCAAATGAGAAGATTGTTTTACGCACTTATCCCGATAGTGTGAAACCAAACTAAGGAGGGTAAACTTACGCAACCTGAAGCTAGAGAACTCATATTATCGATATATTTTGACGTTGGCATCAATCGCTACGAAGAAGACACCTATGCAACCACTAGAAAAGTAGGTTTAGTTTTCAGTTAACAATAACAATAAAAACAATACTTTTTAGTGATTTTATCTTAACTAAAAGTATCTTCAGGGTAAAGCAGGGCTTCAAAGTGCTCTTTTTTACCTTTGTAGTGTATTCGAAATATATTGCTACTTAAAGTAAAGTTGGGTATCCAGTTCATGCACAAAAATAGCTAATAAAGATAGTAGTCACATCAAGTGATTCATTAGGACGTACCCATAAAAGCGAACAAGCAAAAGGATACCAAACAATGTGTCGGATTTTAAACTTTTAAGGGGACAGTGGACCTTCAAACCTAACTTTTAAGGGGACAGTGGACCTTCAAACCTAACTTTTATTGTTTTGAATGGATTTGCTTGAAATTTGATTATGTGATTAGCACCATAGATATGTAAAAGTGGTTAAAATTTAAAGATGGAATATTAATAATTTATGAATTATGAATTATTAATTCTAAAAAAAATTGGCCTAATTAAAAATGTTCCGTGCGCATTTATTTTGCATATAATATGGTAATTTTTATTTACAGGATACCTTATAGAACTAACAATGAAACTTATTGCTTATTTTAAGCATTCATTAAAAATACAAAAAAAAAATAATACAGACAACACACTTTTTATTACGCAAAATACCTATAAATCGTCTTTTCAAGTACAAAATTTAGAAATTCTGAGCTGCGAAGCATAATTTTTTTCAATAAGATTTATTTTATATACAGTTAAGTATATAAAACTTAAATTTCAAAGCAATACGATAATAAGAAATGCACCTGGAGCAGTTTGAATATTCGTAGGACATGAAAATTTTTATTTTGAGAAAAACACATTTAAAGTTATCGCTATTAGTAACCACATAATATCTAAATTAAATACAAATGCCTATAACTAGGAAAGTAATCACAGAAATTATAAATTCTTTTTGCAACACATGCCTACTCGTCCGTAGTGTCACAATTCAATAAAATAAAATAAATAAAATTTTTGGACAAATTTCACAATTTTGAAAGTGCACTGTCCCCTTAAAAGTGCTTTAATTAGAGAATTTTTATGAGATCAATGATGAATAGCATCATCTGATAAATCTCTCATAATTAGCATTGTTTTCCTACCAGTCTTAAATAATAAAATATAAGTAAATAAATGTATTCTCGTGGGAATAACTTAAAAGGTTCTTAAAAGGAGAAATAAAACAATTTTTACGTATTTAACTTTGCAAATAAAAGTCATTATGATATAGAAATTATTTTATGAAGTAAAATAACTGCTATATCATGAGGCATTTTCACCAGTACTTTGAATTTGACTAAATTAAGGATATGATTTTTAAAAAAATTATAAGAAATATATCTAAGGATACCTATCAATAAATTTTATGCTTTTGCTGTCTTCAGAGGAATTTTCACTAGCCTTTTTGTTTTTTCTATATTCAATAACTTTGGATGAAATTAAGCAAGGAACAAAATTTAATAAACGTCTACGGCTGAATTGTGTAGGACTTTACTGGAGTTACGGTTTGTAACGAAAGTAATCAGCTGTACGAGCAAGGTATGCCCATAAATTAGATAAGTTGCCTTAAAGTTATTTACAGCTGAATATTAAGTCCAACATAACATGGATATTTCGGTTCATCATAAAGCATACCTGCAATTCAAAAAATATATAGAACTTCTATAAATAAGTGTAGGGCGTGCGAGCTGCCGAGAAAGTGTGGAGACAAAGTTCAAGTTGCTTTTCAGTCCGGAATCAGTCTCGCCGTAGAGTAAGTTTTTGGAGACAATTGGGGTGTCCTTATTGTTGAGGATTCGCGAGTACAGATGCTGAATATCCCATATGTTATTAAAATTTTCTAGTAACTGGAACTGATCCGGAAATCCTCTCATATTAGCATCAATTTTTAAATATATATTATATCGAAATATACTTTTGTAATTCAAATCGTCGCTCATAACAGAAAATGTTTTCTTTCTTCTCTACATTTTACTCAATTGTTGAGTACACCACTGTCAAATGGACTTCTTAAACTAAATTTGTATTCGTTTTAGTGAAATAATCAGATCTGAACTTGTTCACAGTTAGGTCAGAAATAAACTAACAACAGGTAATGAAATTCAAAATTTATATTCAACTTCATCTAATTAAATAAACCATCCTGGTTCGATTGTGTCATATATTCTGAACGGTTGTAGGTTTATTTAAAAAAATTGCCATTACTACCCTGAATTATCCAAATTTTTCTCAAGTTCATTTGATCTTATTAAAAACTACTGTTTAAATCGTTTCAAAATTCTGTAAGGAATATTTATTCATTTTAATGCCTCTAGTCTTAATGCTTCATAATACAAGAAATGACGGTATTACGAATAAGCTTTGGGGATTGACGTAATCTGTCAGAATTAATGTAATTTACTCTCCTGACAACATCTTTCATGATTCTTTTGTGATTTTTATCGTGATAAAATATGTCACACATATGACCGTACTGTAATTATGCTGTATGCTGAAATCCATATATACGAGTCTGTCGGCAGTTGATTGTATGCAGTCTGAAAAATATGCTCACTTGAACAGAACATAATAATAGTAGCAATAGAAAATAAATATAGAACGCAATATTTAGTATAAAAAAGTAAATTAAATTAAACAATAAATTTAAAATATTATTCCTAATTTTTATTTTGAGTGTTTAGATAGTTTCTGTATTATATATATAATAGCCGTTGTCTCTGTATAACACTTCCGGGCTGTACTCATCTTTCAATTGAAGCCGTCAGTAAACAAACGGCCAGTTAGGCTTAATTTCAATTTCAGATGTGGATCAGAATTTTTTCTTACCTAAAAACTAATATCTTCTCCATCAAATCCGGTTTGTTCAGCCTATTTTTCTATAAAACATTCAGAACTAAAAAAAATTGGATGTTTTTAGCTGTATATTTAACAGTTTTTAAAAATCTGTTTACTTTTGCGATGAATTCTGAAAGTAAACAAACTTGAATGTGAATGAATCAAGCAGCTCAAGTATTCATATCGCGTAGTGAGCTGTAAAAAACTGGATGGCAGTCTACTACTCCAATCGCATGAAAAACTAAATAAATAAAAAATAATGAAAGGGTTTGCTTTTACAAGGTAAGGATTAAATAGAAATATTGTTAGATAATTCGGGATATTTTTTAACTTTCATATACTTTTTACATTATGACGTCATTATTAGTATTATGACGTCAAAATGACGGGTTACCTTCTAGTTTTGCAATAATTTTGGAATAACGTAGAATTGGGAACTACAGTGGCGTGAGCTGCTGATCTTATGGTGCCTTTTATGATGCTAACCTTATGGTTTTTCTTTTGATGCATCAAGAACTGGACAATCGCAACTCAGTCTTTGCTTGAAACCTCTTATTTTTCCATCTTGCTTTTACAATAGGTAGATAGTCAACTGAAATAAAACACTTTATTTCGATCAGCGGAGGAAATTAGAAAAATAGTTAAAATTCGTAATAATCGTTTCGTAATAATTCGTAATTCGTAATTAACGTTTAGGTTAACCTGAAAATTGAAAGATGTGTCAAACCAAATGACAGATGCCATGGACTATTGATTTTGATTGAAGGCTTCGTAATTTTGCGCTACAATATAACTTACAGCTGCATTCGCCGATAGTTCCCGTTTAAATATTCACATGCTACTATTATTATGGGGCAGAGGGAGTATTTCTTTTTCTAAGGTGAATGTTTGTTTAAAACACGATGTAGGTCAAAATAACGCCTATCTCTTTCCAAGTTACTATACTCAGTGTTAAAGAAATTGATTAAAAAATTGAACTTTACGATAGTCTGTATACATTATGGAAATTCTTCGATAACTAAAAATTTAACTTCTCCTAATATGTGAAAAAGCTCTGTTGTTTTCAAGAACCTGTAATATCACTTACTGCAGACGTTAAGAGTAGCTTTAAAGTTTTACTCAAACTTTCAATATTTATATCCGTATTGTAAGACCGTTTGATGCAACTTTTAATTTGTTAATAACTAGGTCATAATTTTTCTCACTTCACCTTTTTTTCGGAATTGTAAGCCAATAAAAGTAATAAGGAGTAAAAGAGAAAGAACACGGCTTTTCCATTTTCTCCTGGCTTATTTTACGGTATATTGCTTCTAGATATCACACTTCGTAATTTGAAATATAATAATGGAGGATATTGTAAGGAAAATGCGAAAATTTTAGAAACATTTAATGTAAATTTATATCACTGGCTAGTATATTTTTCTTTTCTTGGTTTTCTTTTCGTACATGTGCATATCGTTGTTATATATTTTAGAAAAATACCGTGTTGTTTAACATTATGTGCAAGTAAAATGACTATCTTCTTAAAGTAGCCCCATTCAAGAATAAAGGTTTTTATTCGATATAAGTAAAAATTAATGACTGCTTTCTGTTATGATGACGATAGACATTTCCTGAAATAATACCTATGTTTTATGCAAAATTAAATTTAAAATTATCAAAATTTTGATCATATTTGCTTTAAAAATAAATTAAAGTACATTATTCAGATTTTTAAAAAAAGCAATTTAAAAAGCTAATGTGTATTAAACCTTGATCATTTTTATTAGATTTGAACAGATGTTGTTTACAGAAAGGAAAATTAAATACGTTTTCTAAAAATATCATTGAGTAAAATATTATGGTGGTTTGTATATCTTTAAAGTTATTCTTATTGGAAAACAAAACCCAAATATAATGTTTCTTTCTACCATTTGAAATATTACGTATTACACAGAGGACAACTACTTCAGAAGTGCACGTTTTTTTTTGTAGTTGCCTATGACACATGGTGCTTCTCAGAATTTAGTCACCAAAAACGTTAAACCTTTCTACTTTTGCTAGTCGTTTCAGATAATTTTCCTCAAAAAGTTTATAAGGATCGTTAATTGACGAATGTTAGTTAGAAAAACATTTTTTTTGCTTCAGGATTTGATTATATATATATATATATATATATATATATATATATATATATATATATATATATATATATATATATATATAAACACTAAGAAACATCATGAAGACCTTTATTAATACGGGGCAGGATAACTTTTGCTATGTAATTCCAGTTGATTCACCTTGGAATTGGATTATATAACTCATAAATAGTGGTTAAGAATATATTATACCATTCTTCAGGGAAAAGTCATGAAAGTTCCGGTAGAGATGTTGTGTTGGATAGCGATACCTTTATCTATCCGCTTATACAGATCACAGAGGTTGGAAGATTTGTACTCGGGGGGGGGGGGGAGGAATTGTACAGGGCGACATAAGATATTTGACTTTTCTTTCATGCTCTTCAAACCAATACTTGATAGATTTAGCTGTATGTATAGGGGGATTATCATACCGGAGTAAGCCATCTCCTGCAAGAAACAATGTTTGCACCATACGATGGACTAGTGAGCGAAAATTTCGACATAGTCCTTCTCATCCAGTCTACCTTTTAAGGGTTACAATATGGCCTAAAGAAAAGCATGAGATGTCATCCCAAATCCTGATAGATCTAACTCCATGATTGACAGTTGAGAAGAAACAGCCAGAATCTTACGCTTGTGTAGGTGTTCTCCAGACATACACACGTCCTGTTGCGAGGAACAGTGTGAACAATGATTCGTCGGATCAAATGCTGTTTTTCGACATATTACTCGACTAGGATTCGAGCTCGTGGCACCATTGTGGACGATATTTTGTACTGGCATCTATTACAAGTGGTTTGGGAATAGCAACTCTTCCGTAAATGCTTTGTTTGTGAAGTTTCCTTCTACCTCTAATGGTTGATACCGGAACATGCAGATGCAGATTGAGCTCTTCCGTCATTTTGGTTGCAGTTGTTTTCTTTCTTCATGTCACATTCCGCTTCAATTCCTCGTCCGCCGCTTTCACTCAGCTCTCCCTTTCGCCCACCATTCTGTTTAGCAACGGATGTTTTTCCGTGCACTCTGTATGCTATCATGACTTTCGATACCATAGCTCGAAAAACATCCATTATCCTGGGGGTTGCAGTAACAGATACTCCAATTGAAACGCGCTCAAAAAAATTTTCCCTTTCCGCAAGGACTGCAAGGTTTGGCATTCTACGCTGTTCCCCCCAAAAGCACCATGCCTTTAGCTTCATTACTGCTACCTGACAGTAGAATAATACATACACTATAACATATAAAACAATACCTGTGGCCAGACTTGTTTTTTAAGGAATACGAAGCAAATTCATAAGCACCACTAATATTGATAGGTGTTTCCATTACTTTGATAACCACCTCTGTGTGTGTGTGTGTGTGTTATATCTGAATATAATACCAAATTAAGATTATTAGGGAATCAAAATTTATTGATTATAACATTTTATTAACAGTGCCAGCATTATCATCAAATAAATAATTGTTAGCCTGGCTTTGGCGTTCATCAAATTTTTAAATACAACTATGCCTCAAGTTCTACTATAGGGCTTCAGACTACAAATAACAACCTACAGCCAGCAGTGAGAAGTAACGCACTGGCATAAAGGAGACGGCAACCCGAAATGCTTACCCACTTTCCCATTCATTTACACTAGTTATCAAAAATTAAGGAAAAATCACAAAAAGAGGGATAACACGTTCAAAACTAGGCCAATCTGCTTAAAATGTGAATATGTTGTTAAGTAAAAGGTGCTGAACACTACTACATTATGCAAAATAGTGCGGCTGCAGTCGGAATACGTTATTTGCGAGGAGCAT